>JACATO010001348.1:0-241491 GCA_018389105.1 Nautilus pompilius | reverse complement strand
GTCACCGATAAATGTGATAGGGTATTGCGCCATAATGATGATGATGCTAGTTGACAAAAAACAAAGCAGACAGGATGGTGGGCCGTGTGGAAACTGATTTCGCTTAGAAATTAGAAACTGTTCATTTTTGCTGACACGTTTTTCCGTACGAATGAGTGATAATTACACTGAGGGGAAAACCTGTCCCTTGATATCATCATCATTTCAGTCATCACTCAGAATTTTTTTTTTAACTTTTCTTTTCCTTTTTGAAAGGGAAAGATGTGATTTCTGGCAGAAACAAGATCAGCGACACGCTGTCGTCAGACAAAACCGATCGCTTGGAGACTTTTGTGTGAATTGTTGGTATTTCTTGCTTTTGTACCTTGTGCTTGAAGAGATGCTGCTGGTGTTGTTTCTGCCATAAAAATTAACAGCAGCAAGGATAACTTTAATAATAAACACAACTGAAATTTGGAAATAGCATCTAACCAGAGGAATCAACCAATATTTACTGGAAAGTTTTGGAAAATTTTGAAATAAAGAAAAATCAGGTGAGACAAAAATTTTTATTTCTATTTTTGTTGATGTTCATCTTTAATTGTAATTATAAAAATTTGCTTGGCAAAGGAGGATCCACTCTCTCTCGCTCGAGAGAGCGCGCGAGACTTAGAGAGAGCCATCGAGCGAAAGGATATGCGCAATCGATCTAGAGGATCTCGCAATAAGCGCAATCTCTCTCACTCCCAACGACTCTCTAGATATCAGATTCCGAAGCTAGTCTAGCTCTCTCGCTATCTCTAACCAGTAGCTCTTCAATCTCTCATATCTCTCCCTCCCTTTCCCTTCTCTCGACTCTCCATTCTCCATCCGATCTCCCTCCCTTCCCCTCTCTCTCTCTCCACACTCTCCATCTATCTCCCTCCCTTTTCCTCTCTCTATCTCTCTCTCTCTCTCTATCTCTCTCTCTCTCTCTCTCTCTCTCTCTCTCTCTCTCATAGTAGGCACAAGGTTGATTGAATGGTACCTAACTCCTAGTTACGAATCAAGACAGAAAACGTTTTGAAGTGATTAACTACACAAGGCTGCGAGTACCAAAGATAAAAGAGTTAGCAGTGCGCCTTAGTGACACCCACACTTCTATTTAAACGTGACGCCTACCAAGAAGAAAACATACTTAAATCGATGCACAAAACATGGAGACACAAATATAACAATGGAAAACTTCAACTTTATTCTTTAAGCACAAACTTCTTTGTAAATGTGGAACTGGCCAAAATATTTTCAATGAAATTCCTTGTTGATGACCTTTGTTCAAATCTCGTGGTCACCTGGTTTACGGCGAGAACTAAAAAGCTCGGTAGGGCGCCTGTTGTTACCTCCCCTTTAATTTGACGAAAAGTGCGATTTTGCCGGTCTGTTGATGTTCTGTCACCAGCAACTCGCAGAAAAAGTAAACAAACAAGCAACCTGGAAGTGGAAATTACGTCGTCTTATTTGTTCATTAGTCAGCATAAAATACTGTTTTACTCGTCCTACAGGATTTTCTCACTCAGACTTTAAGAGCGATATGGGTTCTCAGAATCAAACCGCGCACGTTTGGCACTGATGCGTGGAAACCTCCGACCAGCCTCCCTGCTGACTGCTTCTAGAATGATCCGTCTACCTATCTGTTTATTCTTTCTTTAGAAATGTTTCACTAGCCTAAGATACCAACGCCGAATTTTCTCGAGTTACATACAGTTTTGAAAATTAGAATTTTTCTTACTTTTCGTACACTACTATTATTATTATATTATTATTATTATTATTATTATTATTATTATTATTATTATTATTATTATTATTATTATTAGTAGTAGTAGTAGTAGTAGTAGTAGTAGTAGTAGTAGTAGTAGTAGTAGTAGTAACAGCATTCAGAAACACTTAAAATTATTTTACTTCTACTTAACCAGAAAATTCTGCGAACCAAGAAAATTATATATTCAGCCTCCAGAAATCCGAAGAAGCAAATAACAATGGTAGTAATGATGTAAATGTATCTTGAAAATTAAAGAGCTTTGCGTATCTTTAGGACGCTGCGAGCTTTTTGCTATTTCTTTTGTTCTTGGAGCTTTATAGTTTAATGACATAGCGAAAAAATAATGAGACGCAATTAAGGAAACGCTTCCGGTGTGAATAGATGTTTACCGTGAGCAAGCCTTGGAAATTATTACTATTTATCAAAGGTTTTCTAAAACTCACCTCTGAAACAGAATATCAAGTATGAAAGAAAATACCTGAAGTCCGATTTCATGAGTTAGATAAGTAGTGGTGCTTAGAAGACACCTGCGCTTCCTCCAAAATAATTTCACAAAGGCGGACCTATTTTATGTCCTGTAAAACTGATGCTGAAATATCTGAAGTTAATATGGCGCAGTCTTTCAAATAAACAGTAAAACTGCTTTTTTCTAATTGGTATAGAGCCGCTATTTGAAAGATAACTTTGTCATCCTTGTAATTTTTTGTTTGTTTGTTTCAGGTGACAGAAAATGGGGAGGATATTTTTTAAAAAATGTATGCAGCAAGAACGTGAGATTTGGGAGAGTTAGGGGCCGAGGCACATTGTTGAGTAAATGTCTCACAAACGTTTCTTTCTTGCTTGCTCTGTTGAAAATGTGGTATGGCATTTTTAAAAAAACATATTCACAAAGCAGGAGCTTAGGTTGAAATCTAATTATAACCAAAGTAAATAAAATAGAATAGTTTTTTATGACACTAGAATGAAATTTCTGTTTACTGGTAGAAAAGTTATGAAACAATCTAAATAGGATAACTATTAAATCACCTTGTATATCTACCTTCCTCTCTTTTGATAAACCTTTACAACTCATTTGTTTAACAGCAGAAAAAATTACCATCCTTGAAAATGGGAATACTAAAAACGAGAGTTGTAGATACAGAGCCATGCCATAATAATCTGGTGGTCGTTATTACGATATGCTAATTTTTTTGCGGTAAACAACAAATAGAAGCAATCAGTAAAGTATCACATTCTTGTCTCCCTCTCCATATCCGGGTCATTTAGTCGGGATGCGGACTGGTTGCTCTAAGTTGATGATACACATACTCCCACAGGTAAACAGTCGGATTTATTTCAGTGCTTTTGGGTGCTTTGAGTATCTCGATCCCCTGCTTTACCTTGTCTGAAGACAAACGAAAGGTGAATTGTATGGCGAATTTTAGTATGTCGTTTTGGTACAATATTAAAATATGTCAATAAAATGGCAATGCACATCGCAGAATTAAGACATTCTAGAACAAACACCGATTCTGTCATTCCAGATTTCACTTCATACCATGACGGTTCATTTTCCATACTTGATCGTGGACTAAAGACACTGGGGTTGAAAATCATTGTTGTGTTAACCCATGTACGACCTCTAGCTGTTTAATTGCTGAAACTTGCACTTGTCTAAGAAGTGAACACGCTGCGAATACTCGAGGGTCCCTGATCAGACATTTAGATCCGTTTTATTCCTACTGGGCGGAAGGGGTTTCTTACGTTCTATACGCCCTCTGTTGCCAAGTCGATGAAGGGCCATTATTTGGCTCGCTTCTCTTCTATAAGTGATGTCAGCAAGCTAACCTTGGCAGAGATTGCGCGGGCGCGGTGACTAGCAACACGTGCTTGTCGCGGTGCTTCTGTTCGACACCCTTCTGGTGGTTTATCCGCAGCAGTGAGACCTCGCGGTCCGCCTGTCTGGCTGATTACCTGATCTCCCCAATATATACACAAAGAACACCTGAAATGTGCACATTTCGGTCGAATAGACTGATTCACTTATTAAGATCGCCAAAACCAGTGTCCGGGCACTGTATAAAAAACACCACGATGACAGAAAATAGCTGACTGTTTAAAGTGGGTCTCGGCTCACTGTCGTTTGCCATTTCTTATTTAACTTTAAATATTTATCGAAATAGTTTGTTTTCTTTTCTTTTTTCAAAAATGCTTTCTATGATAACAGGTAATTAAGTACACGGACTTCTTGGTTGATGTTACCAAAAGTAGGTGTGGTATAAATATGTGTTGAGGGCTTTTATTAATAGAACGGAAAATCAAGGGTGCACGCGGCTCTGTTTACCGAATAAATCCTCGTGGAAACAGCAGGGATCGAGTCTGCGATCGCTCATAGATGATCTTACGGATTCCAGCTTCTTTTGTGAGGAACTTTGTCGCGCCTTTTTGTTTCTATACGCTATTAATGGTAGAGCCTCTAGTTGCTGCTGTCTGCACTAACAATACTAATGCTAACGAATATATATTTTTTTGTGAATAAAATCATAAGATTTTTGGAAAAATGGTTTTCCAATAATTAACTACGACATTTGTACCTTCCCAGTGTACTAAGGACATGCCGCAGTGTGAGTGCGCAGTGATCTCAGATTTAAAGTCCAGAAGAGCAGGAAATGGCTGGAACTTCTATAAGGCCTTTTTCACCAAAGGAAAAAAAATGTCGGTCTAATGTGTCTTATACACATAATACAATTTTCCTGGCACTACTTGATTCGGTAAAGCAATCTGAACAGGTGCAAAGTAATTATTAAAAAACGAAATATTTATAGGGTTTAACCGAGAACTCTATTTATACGTCATACCTATATCACGTGGCATGTACGGCAAGTCCCCTGGTTACGCAGTGTTGGCGGTGTTATGTGGTAACCGCCTCCTTCTCGCACTGCATCTCGAGTGTTGGTGATCAATAAGCATTCGCTTTGCATCAGTGTTTTTTTTTTTGCGTAACTTTGCTGTTGCAATCACCAGCAGGCGTACAGGTAACCTGCAAGGTGCTAGAGCATCGCAGAACCGTAAAACGAGTAGTGGACATTATTAACAAAGGTGAGGTGGACTCAGTTTAACTGCCATGGCACATATCGTGGGGATGACCGTGTCGACGATAAACCCGATTGTGAAGGATAGGGAGAGAATAGAGGAACATACGGAAGAATCTGCCCCAATAAAAGCAGCAGTAATTACAAAGCAACGCTCCAGCTTGATTGAGGAAATGGAAAAATGATTGACTTTGTGGATTTAGACCAAACCGTAGCACGCACCGCAGCCCGAAGCTTATCCAGGCAAAAGCCAAGAGTCTCTACGAAGACTTAAAAGTGAAAAGGGTGCAAGTGAGGGTTCCTTTGTGGCAAGTCAGGGATGATTTAATCGGTACAAGGCTCGTGCAAACATGTATAATGTGAAAGTTAGTGGTGAGAGCGATAGTGCTGATGAAGATGCGGCCAAAGAATTTTCTATTATGTTGGCCGAGATTATTGATGAGGGAGAATATTTTCCCGAACAAATGATTAATTTTGATGAGATGGGATTATTTTGAAAAAACATGTCTGAATGGACCTACATTGTAAACAAGGAGAGGACGATGCCTCAAAGGACTGCCTTACGTTGATGGTTGGGGGCGATGCAGCGGGGGATCTCAAGCTCAAACTTCTACTAGTGTACCACGTTGAGAATCTGTGGCCCTTCCTGTGATTTGGAAGTCCAACGACAGTCCCTGGATTAAAAGGCACACTTTTGAGGAGTGGCTCTGGGAGCACCTGATTCTTGAGTTGAAGGAATATTCCCTTCAGATATTGCTAATGTCCCTGGTCATCCATCAACCATCAAGGTGGTGTACATGCCGGCAAACACCACTCCCATTTTGCAGCTAATGGACCAGGAGGTCTCACTGCAAAATGTATGGTCAACTATCTCCACCGCACGTTTTGCAAGGCTATCAAGGCCACCGATTAGGGGGAGAGATGCTGAAGGTGTCCTGGAGGGTTACAACATCCTTCACGATATCAGGAATATTGCAGCATTGGATGAGGTCAGGGCAATGAATATGAACGTTACCTGGGGGAAACCCTTCCATCAGTTCGTTCGCGACTTCAAGAGTTTTACGGTCACTGTTGATGAAGTGTCCAAAAAAGTCGACGACTCCAGCTGGAGGCGGCGGCTGATGATGTGGCAGCGTCACTCGAGAGCCATTCACAGGAGCTCTCGAACGGAGACCTGATGAAGTTGGAAGCCAAGAAGGTTGCTGAGAAGAAAAGCTGTGTAGATGACCCTGCCAACGAAGAACACCGAAAGTAGTTTACGATGAAGGAGTTAACTGAAACCTTGATGCTGGACTGGCTGCTCTCGAGGATATGGATCCGAATGGGAAAGACCGGGTGAAGTTAGCAGGATAAAATTCAAGATGGACTATTCTGCTACAAAATCATTTTACGAAGAAAAGCAGCAAGCAGCCGTTCAATCAACCCTCGATGTCTTCTTTAGCAAGTTTGATGAACCTTCTAGTACTTACTCTGAAGTACCTGGAGCATCAACTCGGTACTCCAACCCCTTTGCCTCGCCAGTCATCATCTCTTGGACCGGCAGAACCTCGCACACCTGAGCCCGACAACCCTGAAGAGCTCGAAATCGTCCCCTCCTCTTCCTCCTTTTCTCCTTCCACCACCAATCAAATGTAATGGTGGCATCGTCTCTCCAACCTCCGATTCTTTTCACGTAACCAAGCCAACAGTAGGAATCAAGGGAAAAATTTCTAATGTTATTAAATTACATATATTACCAAGTATTTTTCTAAGATATTCATATCGAAGACTTCAAGGGTCTAGCTGGCTGATAATATACAGATAGGAACCAGAACTGTCGAATTTGCTATGGATAGTAGATTTGAAATTTCTCAGACCATTGACTTTGAGTCACACACTTTCAATTGTTATCCACCTTTTTTTACCGGTGTAGTATTGTATAGGAACGGTTCCTTCCAACCCGTCCGAGTCTAAGAGAGTGTTCTTTTAGCATGGAAATTTACCTGCAATAGTAAGTTCAAGAGACAAGAAAATTAATCAGGTTTCTTAGAATCGTGACTTTTAGTGATAAATTAGCAAATATACGAATCCTGAAAACAAAAATTAAACGAAGGGGCTGCAATTTCCATCTATCGACTGTTCGTATGTCAAGTTTTAACCCGCGCGCGCACAAGTTAAATATTTAGGGGACTTGGCGGAAGCTATCTAAGTAAATACACACAATAAATGGGAATCAATTTTTCCACCAGTCTACTGCCATGATTTTTTTTCTTCTTCAAGAAAACCACGTGAGTAGAACCCTAACTCGATATGATAACTTCCTGAAAGTGTCAAAGCTTCGGCAATCGTTACATCAACAACAAAGAGAAGATAGCGAGCGCCAGTGCATCCATCCGGGTACATCCTTTTAGATGGCGCTCGTGCTAGGCTCGGTACCCACTCGCTGTGTTAAAAAAAGGTTTCGTTTTTCCCCTAAAGAGGCCGCTTGCTTGTCGCCACGCTAGACTTGTAGCAAAAATATGAGCATTTTAAAATTGATAGCCTCTTAAAAATGTTTACCGGAAGTCGTCTGAAAAAGCTTCCTTTCTGTTAAGACCTGTCAGTTGTTTTTGACACGTTTGTGTAATTTCATTCCACTGGTTTGACATGTTACCGCCTCGGGGTTAGAGAAACTTCCGTTTGTAATCTTAAATCCGGTAATCTCCCCTTCCTAGGCGGCTCTCAGAAGCCCTGCAGTGCACTTCGGCAGTTAACTCTTGCCTCTCAGCCAGACTTGCCTGTGAAACTGAAAACGGAAACCTTGCTCTTCTGGTGGTTTTTAGTCGTTCGGTAAACTAACTACCTTAGCGTAAGAAAATTTTTTTTTAAATAAAAAAATGCAATTTATTAAGTTTATCTTCTGTTTCCAGCATTTTGTTGATTATAAATTCGACGTTGGTGCTGTCTGCAAACACTGGTAAAAAATACAAGATAAATAACAATGAGCGGCATCGATGAGTGCACGTTACGTCTGTGTTAAGCTCGGAATTAATGAAACAACTTTATCGTCTGGTCAGTATCTCTAGTCTTCTAATAGATTAACAGTGCTTAATGGAGGGATTCTATACTTAGTACTAACTGGCCCGAATTGGGAGAATTTGAGGATGGAAACAACCTCGAAGAACTTGGGCTGACAACATCAAAAATAGATTGAAATTGGGAGATAACCTTTTTTATAAGAGACCCGTGAGAATTAAGGGTGGAAGAGCCAAGGTTGCAGAAGAGATTAGAGAGAGATGGAAGAGATGGAGAGAGTCAGTACGAGAAAGAGAGATGTCAGTATAAAGAGAGGAAGATGAAATAATGTACAGAGAAAGAGGAAGGAGAGAGAGACAGAAAATTCAGTTACACGTTACACGACGGTTTCGAATATTTTTTTCTGTATATCATTAAAATCTTGAAAAATGATGGTAGACTTCAGGATAGATAGAGATGTGTGTGTGGTGTGTGTGTGTGTGTGGTGTTGTGTGTGTGTGTGTGTGTGTGTTGTGCGTAAGTTGTCTCCCTGAAACCTGGTGGCCTTCAAAGAGACCGTAGACCTGCTAAGAAAACTAATATTAAAACGTTCGCACACAAAATCATTATACTGTTTATATAAATCATTATCGAGTTTTTTTTATTCCAGAGTGAAGCAAACGCTCTGACTGTTATATATTTACATTTCTATTTTCCTGACTTGCACAGAATAATAAAGAAAAATTTAAATATTTGTAAAAAAAGAGAGAGAGAGAGTAAAAAAATCAAAATGTAAAATAAATTCCATTTATTTGTTTCTAATATTTATTAAATACGTCGACATTTTAGAAAAACTCAAACTGCATTATTCATTAGTTGACTAAACTTTGTGATAAATATATATTTCAAAAGATAATAGTGAAAAATTGTTTCCCGAGAAAGCTATTATTCTCAGCAATGCACTTGTAACCAAATTTCAGTACACGGAGATATGCAAACTGTTCGCTGTTGATTGGAATGAATCGTGATTCCTTAAAATAAATTTAAAAACTGAGAGAAAAAATCACCAACGGTAGGGATGTGCACAAAAACAAAGGGTCGGAGCAGATTCCCATATTTTGTACTGCGAAAACAAAGAAGTCATTGGTCGTTGTATTCCTATCAGATGTATTTCGAGACTCTTATCAGTGAAATGGGAAAAATATTTTAAAGTTCTTTTTTTCTCAGTTCCTATACGCAAAAAAGTATGGAAATATTTACCGATTTAGATCGGTGCCTTGCCATAAAGATAGTGGCGGAGGTCTGAAGTAGCATCACACGAAAACTATGCATAACTGACCAGAAGAACAAATAGATACAAAAAATTGCTCATTTTCTGGGCACAAATCCTTGTTTCAGCATTTTTCAGCAAAAGAAGATGACTAGCATATTTTTTAGCAGTGTGATTATTTGAAGAAGCATAGTGTTTTTCTAACTTTCTCTAACATGTCCCGAATGAAGGAATATCATTGGTAACTACGATGACGCTTTTTATGAGATGAACGCTCACATCTAATTCTAGAACTTCCGGTTCGTCCATATTATGTTTACATAAGATATCATAGCAAGACAGAAAGTGAAATTACGTCTAATGCAAATATATCATTGCACTTTATTATTATTATTATTATTATTATTATTATTATTATTATTATTATTATTATTATTATTATTATTATTATTATTATTATTATTATTGTTGTTGTGTTGTTGTTGTTGTTGTTGTTGTTGTTGTTGTTGTTGCTGATGTTGTTGTTGTTGTTGTTGTTGTTGTTGTTGTTGTTGTTGCTGATGTTGTTGTAAAATTGTAAAATATAAAAATTTATAAATTTTTTTGTCTTGGAAAAAATTTGTAACTTTCGGAAAAGCAAGCGTTTAATAATAATAATAATAATAATAATAAAATAATAATAATAATAATAATAATAATAATAATAAAGGCTTATATTCATCCTGTCTTATCTTCACAGAAATAATTCACCACCGTTTAAGACAGGAATCACGGTTTTAATTATAACTGACGTTAAATCTTCAGGAATTGGTTGATTGTTTCATCAAATTTTAGTTGAATTAAACATTAAATCTTCCATAAATTCTTGCAGGCCGCTTTTTAAAACCTATTTTTAATTATATTATCAGCCAAATATTTCCCGCATATGACAAATCTACATCCTCTTCGTTATTGTTGGCGTGTTTTTTTTTCCAGTCACCATATGTAAGTCAGGGATCTGAAATTAAAAGGTGATATTAATTGTTGAAATAAATCACTCCTCGAGGATTTATTCGCGTGAAGGAAGTAAAAATACTGTTAGGATTAATAATTCCAGAAGTAAATTAAATAGATTTTAAGTAATTTCTTAATATGGGTGGCCATTTCTAGCTAATGACGAAGACGCTAGAGCAGCGCCCTCTGGTGGTGCATGGCACCGGCCTTAGTCGCCGCTGGAGCACGCAGCACTGTGCACGAGAGCTGTGGTGTCAGCCAAACATGTTTCGAAAATACCGAAAGTTTAAATTTACCGAAAGTTACTTAAAATCAATGATGTTGTTGGTTTATTGTCTTTTTTTAATACTTGGGATATAAAAGAAGTTTCCTTATTAACAGCCTTCATTGTTATTTTAATACTAAAAAACCCTTCATTTAAAAAATAATTTGTTATTGTACACTGCAAAGGGTTCCCAGCAGCTATCGAGGGGACCACGTCACGAACTCCAGCCGCTGATTAACCCTTTCGGAGCAAAGAGTTCTTGAAAGGTCCGTTTCTACCTGGAATTTGTAGGTGCCTTTAAATGTTAGAATAAAACTTTAAAAAAGAAAAAAGACCAACCAAACTTTGGTTAATGTTTTTCTAATTTTTAGTAAATGTTTGACTAATTCTGATGTCTGTTGTGGAATTTTAAGAATTTTTGGCACCCAGACGAAATAATATGTCGCTAGTGGTGGCGTTTATCTTCCGTTGCACTGGTAGCTTGAACTGTTAGGTTTTTAAAGCACCGCGTGGTCTGGAATACGAACTGCGAGCTGAGAATCAGGCGCCATGGCCGCTGACGCATCCGACGACATCGCGAAATAAATGCATTTTTGCTATAAATGAGTTAGCGAAAATTTATTCTGAAAAATGATGTTCCCAGCTGTTTGTGCATTGGTCTATACAGAAAGACGATACGGTTTCGATGAATACGATATAATAGCCACTAGCGGTACACGTGGAGACTGACAGAGATCGAATATGAATATGATTCACGCTTCAAGGCATCATTTTAAAACGTCTATGGATGATGTAAGGATGTCACACGACACCATGGTTCCAGCGAGTCAGCCATGGAAACGGGCGTGCCCTGCCTGAATTGAGACTCGACTGAGAAAATGGCATTTTTATACATAAGGCTAATAAGTAAATATAAGCAAATATCTTCCCAGAAACACGCACCTAAGTACATACATTAACACTCCAGTACTTTCTATCTATTCCGGCTTCTGTTTTTTTCTTTGTAATCTGTTTTCCGTGTTTCGGTTTGGCTAAAGAAAAATCTAATAGTTTCTAGTGTGGATAATTTTCCATATTAGAGGGGAAAGTTTAAGTGGATATAATTGAGTTGTCGCCCAGCGACCTCTTACAGACTCAAACTGCAGAAACACTTATATTCCTCATTTCCCGAGAGCAGCCCAGAAGCAGGGTAAAGTCCGTAGAGTTGTACTTAAGACGCTGAATTTACATTTGCAGAACATGTTTCATGTCAGGTTCATGGATGCTATACAATTCCAAATTTGCAGTAGAAAGATACTGTTATTTTCTCTGGCAATTCTACCTTTGTCATAAGAGTCTGTAATATGTGAGCAACGGCCGAATAGACCATTACGGTGAGGTTGGTTCAGTGATGTTTTTTGTCAGCCACGTGATGTTTAAATATCTATGACTCTCAATTACGATGCTACACATAATTGCGGTAGGACTTATGTAAACCTTGCTAGCCACTGCTGTACCCGATCGTTAACGAAGGTCTGGTTCCGGGATGAGGAGATGCATGAGACAGAAAAATATGGCGGCCAGCGCGAAAGAGGTCTTCGGTGCGCTCCAACTTCAGTTGACCTACCTACCGAAAGTTCCAGATAGAACTCTTCATTTCCAGATGACCAGAGTACCGAGAGGAAGCTTTTGAAAATGGCTGGAGAGTTGGGGAAGGGGGGGTAAAGAAATCACGCTAGGCGGGTACGCCAAACCAAATCGTACCGACCGGGATTCGAACTCGCGCCCTCAACTCCAAAACACGCGATACTATGATTTTACATTAAAAATCAACAAAAAAATTGGTTTTCCTTCTATAAGCGAAGAGTGTTTATTGATCTGAAAGTTATAATATCAAGAAAACAACAAATCTCAGGATAATTACCATAAAAACGAACTTTCCTCGAGATTCGCTGTTTAACTCTGATCGGCTCAGAAATAAATAAATCTGCCCGTCAGTGTCGGGCCTTAGACCGGGGGCGGCTGCTGCTGCTGCTGCTGAACGAACCCTTTCTCATCTATACACAACTTTGAGATGTTAGCGCTATTTAAAAAATTATGTATCAGTTATCAACTTTCTACTTAGCTTAATTTCTTCAAACTTCACTATTTGCTCAATTCAATAAATAAAGGTGTAATTAATGAATGAATAACGTTGTTTTTAAACCGGCTCAGCGGATAAGATTGGATAAGTTCTTGAAAGTAGAATAAAAGAATGGTCTAATTTGTGCGTCCAAAAACATTTAAGCTGTAACTGACACAAAGTGCGAAGATTATTTGCCTTTGTTGCTGTTTTCCATCGCTACATCCCATCACGCGGCGGAGGAGAAGAACGACGACCTTATAAGCCTCATTTAGATTTTCTCCAAGATGCCAAAATGGAGAAAAAGAAGATCGTTTTCCTTCCTTTCGCTAGATTGTTCTCGAACACTGGCGCTCGCACGGTCTGCGGTGAATTGCAGCGTTTACAAGAGACTGTCCGTGCTTGGCGTGCCGGTGCCGGACCGCTCCAGGGAGAGTTCGAGCCAGCCTCTTCGCACTGCCTACCGTCGCAATTAGGGTCATCAGCTACCCGCCCTCCCAGGTGCCCGAAGCGACAACTAAATTCCGCACCACGACGAAACAAGGCCTCTTTCACACGTTCAGTGTTTAAGAACATTATTTTCCCTCATTCTGTGGTTACTGCAGAGCCCAAAGTTCTCCGCATGAAATATTGGATGGGGGGGGACAAGAAAAAAATGTTTTGCAAGTAGCACTGAGGGTTTTCTCTTTCGCTTCGACTTTCTGCGCGAGTCCTGCATTGTTTGGTTTGTTCTCTCTCCACGTCTATATAAGATTTCTTCTGGCAAGAAAATGGCAACTTATTTTGGATCATGAAAATAAATATTTCCTTAGTGCCATTCATTCTGTCACACCCTCGCTCGTGCAGTTTCTACGTTAAGTTCCTTTGTAGCAAACCGTTTGTTCCGATCAGAGCGATTGAGAACAAAGAAGTCAACACTACTCTTGCTTGGAACAATGGCGGGCTCAACTCTGCTCGCAACCACCAGACTAATTCCGATAGAGAAGTGAATATTACAAAGAATGAAAAGTAACTACCAGGGCGGGAGGATTTGCAGAAGTTTAGTCTGGTTCCTTGCACAGATCGACATTTTCACACATTTCATCCATAAAACTAAGTGAAAAACGAAGAATATATTGTCATACAGTCGGGATGGAGAACTCCGTCCAACCGTCGCTATTCTTCTGGGAAAGTTTCTTAGCAATTTTTTTCCCCGCTATTTTCTGCTTTTATCCCTATTCTTCTGTGTTGGGCTCCGTTTGTTAATAGATGTTTAATTCACTCCCTAAATAAAACAGTTTCTCTGATTTCGAAAAATGCGCCGAGTCCAAGTCGAGGCTGATCTCTGTTCTTCGTTTTCGTTTTTTGAGACACGGAAACGTAGAGTTTGCTTAATGAACAGACTAAACTACCTTTGCAGCAAATATATTGTAAAAAATTCCAATGTCTAATTCTGAGGAAGCTACAAACTTCTGCGAGTTTTAGACGAACTGCATACATAATAAGCCTGTTCAGTGAGAATTCAAGAGAAGTGTTAAGTAACTATAATGTCGTGGAAATTCCATGTATAATAATTTAGAAACGAGAGTTAATTGGGGTTTTAGAACGTTCTTGAAAGGATTGCAATCATATTATAATATCTGTAGCTATTCCATAGCCAGAAGTTGCGTGTGATTGCTGTAGAAGATGGCGTTCGGTTATGGCGAGTGTGTCACACCCAGCGCGGGGTCCTTCATTGATGCCCTCACGTCGGGAGAGGACCTGCGGTCGGAAAATTAACCTAATATAAATGGAAGGTTAAAGTAATCATGTTAACGCGTTCCGAGGGGCGAGCCCAGAATAGCCCGCCGAAAAACCCCGAGACGCGCTCATTGCAGACGACAAAATGGCGCGGCGGAATCGGGGATTAGCTGAAAGAGGCGGCAAGAACGGGGAGAGCGGCAGATTAAACAAGATTACGTGATGATTGGCGCTTCTATTGAGGGTTTCTGCCGCGAAATTATTCTAACAGCTGTGACTACGGGGTCTGTAATTTGTTCAGCAAACACCCGTCAGGTTACGGGTGGGGTCTTTAACAAATGGGGGCTTAAGGGGCCCTGCGGCGCTAGCACGTCCTCTGCGGCGCGAGCGCGGGATCCTCCGCCAGACGACACCTCCGAGTCGTTAGCGCCGTTTTGCTCGCCGCCGCCCCCTGGTGGAAGTGGGGGCTGAATGGAGGGATTTGTCGGCTGTTTGCCCGCGGAGGCGGCGGCGGCAAAGATAACCGTTACTCAAATATTGGCATCTCCTGCCCGTCTCACCCCGACAAAAGGGGTCAGATCTGATACAGCAGACGGACGGGATAAAAACCGGATAACTGGGCGATATATGGAAATAATTCTTCAGCTCCCCATCCTCCTACCATCCCTGACTACCTTCCATGCGTACACCACAACAACCTGGCTGTGTTCGTTCGGTACAGAGTTCGCCTGCGCCTCTGCCTTTCTTCACAGACCTCCATTTTCCAGGTTTGGGTTGGCAGCCATGCCGGCCCCCTGCCAGCAACAAAACCGGTTTTGCCTACCTGTTACCCCAGGTTAATCATCGGGTCGCTCACTGACGTGAATAACGATAATAAATAGTGATGGCTAACCGTTCGCCTCCACCTTATCTCGCACCAACGTCCGATTTGTGCTTTCTACAATATATAAACCTATTATTAATTCATGGTCTCCCTTGTAAAGAATCCTAGTACATCCTGGAACCCACAATCTAAAACCCTTTTTGAGAATTCTATTTTAAAATATTTACACCAGTTGCATCGCCCTTTGTCCTGAATGTGTCTGCATTTTTAATTATTTCTACCCCCGTCCTGTCTGTCTCGCCTTCTCTTCTTCCTTTGTTGAGGCGGGTGGTGGGAGCCGCCCATCGCCGTCTACCGGCCCTGATTTGCATTTACGGAGAACTACTCGTAGCCGGAACCATAAACTAAATGCCAGTTCAGCTATTCATCAGACAGCTCCTTTTACCGGCTGTAGCTGTTCATAGTGGAAGAGACAACCACTTTAAGGATCAGGTTGATGAGTTCCCTTTCCCGAGCGCCCTTCGCATCGCTGCAGCACCTAAACCATACAACAAAGAACACGAATTAGAAAGTAGATGTAGAGTCTGAAATCCCAGAGTAAAATGATGACAGCTTGCTCATCAACAACCTCCGCGTGGCTCGGACATAGTAACAGGGCATCAGCTATTAGAAACTGCTACTTTTATGATTAAAATTCTTTTCTCTCTCTTTCCCCCCCCCAAATAAATAAAATGTTCATATTTTTACTTTTGATGTTTTTGGTGTTGTTTGTTTGGAAAAACCGCTTGTCTGCTATCGTTTACCTTGGCTACAGACGATGAACTGGCTACATTCGAGCGGACGGAATCTGTTGTTGCTTTTTTCATGTTAAAGAATTTCACGTTATATTTTTATTTTCTTTTAACATCTAATTTAATTTATAATGCGAATTTTTATGAAAGAAAATAAAAAATAAAAAATATGTTACCTTTATTATTATTATTATTATTATTATTATTATATTATTATTATTATTATTATTATTATTATTATTATTATTATTATTATTATTAAGTAAGTAGGATGTCATTGGCTTGGTAAAACTGTGGGTGAGACTTTAAGACTGTCCAACAGAGGTAGAAAGCGTTTAAAATATACGAACTATCGGAGGATGATCCGGATAGGTGAGGGAACCGCCAAGAGCAGTGGCATGACGTCTCAACACGACGACCACGTCCATGTTGGAGAAGGGCTAGAGAGCGAGATGGCGAGCGGATCTACTTCTCAGCAGTCCACTATCAACAGATCGCAGAGGCAGCGGATTTGAACAACCGACCCGCTCCACTTCGCCGTATCGGTCTGTGGGTTTTCTTCTCTTCATCACGGACTGATTTTCGCAGAATAGAACATCTCTAGCATCTCAGAGGGACGAATACTGGTTCTGATCGCCAATTACGGATGGAAGTGACGCGAGTAGCAAACATCGGAAAGCTCTCCTCACAGACGAGTAGAAATTAAGGGGGTTTGCGCAGAGGAACACAAGGATACGATTAATGGGGACCAGTAGGCGCGAGGAAACCCAGCCACGTGGAAAGACATCTTCCGCATTTGATCTTTGACGTTTAAATGAGAATAAAGTTTTAATAAGGATCAGCCAGGTTCTAGACGGTCGCCACTGTTTGATTACTCCATGTTGACCATCAGCCTGAGCAATTTCATCTGTACCGAGAACGTGGCGATATTGTTAAAAAAACCGTGAAAGATTAAATTAAATGATAAAGATTACATTTTGTCTTCATATCTAAAGTAGTGGAGACCGGAATGAGTTGTTACAGCTCAAATGATTCCTAATTAAACGAACTAATGAGCTATAATCGTCGTCATATGCTTAAAACAGATGTCGAAGGTCAGCACACATCATGTCGACTATAGTTCATTAATTAGCTTAATTAGGAATTACTTTTACTGTAACAACTAGCCCCGACCGGTCTCCTCTAGTCACTGTTTATTCTATTTGCATATATTCAAATTAAAATACAATTCTACATTTTTCAATGATGCGTTATTGAAAGAATGTTTGTTTGTTTGTTTAAAATTTAAATATTTAAAATGTTTTGCTTCATTATAATTTATTCAATTTATCGAACGAGTGAAGTGACTCATTTCCTGTTCATCGATTAAATTCAATTGGCTAACAGCAATTCAATAGCAAAATACACAAAACAGACACAGGAAAATGCTGGTGACTACACAGAATTTAAAAGTTAGAAAATATGTCACTGATTAACTGTCCAAAGAGAGTTATGGTTCTTTGCTCGTTAATACGGAGTTGTTTCGATTCACTGTAGCTAACAAATTACTTGCCACTGCTGATGGATATCAAACAGTTGATCAAACTTCTACCAGTTCTTTAACTAACAGAAAACCTGATTTGTCGGTGGTTGTTTTATTGATCGTTCTCAGTCGAGACTATATAATTAAATCGAAGTTAATTAAAACTGGCGATATTAGACAGAGTGGTGCTAATTTTTGTAACATTCCAGACTAACACCTTACAGCCAACTGAATCAGGTATTAAGTAAAATACCTGCCGAAAAATTAAAAATGGCGTCTTAAAACTCAGGTAAAATGCAAGATTGCTTCAGCATGGGATAACTTGGTCTCGCGTTTAATATGCTCGTGAGACACTTCACTTTCGCCCAAATTACAGTCTCTTGTTTTAAGATGCTCTTCCCAATTTAAAATGCGAATTTGAAGCCATATTATTAACATAAATTTATCGATATCGATCAACCAATCAAAAGCCCAGACAGGACTTTTCCTTAATTCAAATTCTTTGGTACCACGGGCATCTTCGCATAGTTTTGAGAAACATCTCACCAAAGATGAAATTTCAAGATGAAAACTTTGATTACGTGAAAAATGCAGAAATGCAGTGTAATAAGAGTCGTATCTTTCTGTATATAATTAAATTTGATTTTCTACTTGGTGCCGTACTAAATAGGAGAAAAGGAAAGCATGAGTAGATGGGGTAGCGCGCGCGCTCACTCCCTAACTCCCTCTCCTACGGGCCTGTGTTATATTCTTCAGCAAGCGGCGAGCGGACCAGAGGGGCTCGCACTTCTGTCTTTAAAGTGGCACAGGTCTGTGGCTCCATCACGAGAAAAAAAAAACTGGAAAACATAACTAGCAAATGTCCACTGACTAAGCGATGAGAGAGAGAGAGAGAGAGAGAGAGAGAGAGAGAGAGAGAGAGAGAGATGGAGAGAGAGAGAGAGAGAGATGGAGAGAGAGAGAAATGAGAGATGGAGATAGAGAGAGAGAGAGAGAGAGAGAGATGAGAGAGAGAGAGAGAGAGAGAGAAGAGAGAGAGAGAGAGAGAGAGAGAGAGAGAGAGATTCGTGTGCGCATAAGAAAAGTAAACGCTGTTGTTGTTGGCATCAATATTTGTGATAAGCGATTCCGCTCGCGCTCGCTCTACGCTTTAAAGTACAAGGGAGATAACCGTTTTCACCGTTCATATTTTTAAATATTCAAGAGAATTTTAGTCTTGCCAAAAATTGATATAAATGCGTAGAACCGTTATTCGATTATTTATTTATCTGCAAAATCCTAATTCATCGCGCTCCAGCTGAGCTTCACAACTGTTGTTTCCTGTTTTCTAAAAAAAAAACAAACAGTTGCACTTACAGCATCTTCGCCATCACCCACCTGTCTGATTGATAAATGCTACAGAAAAGTAATTTTAATAGCATATGTACGAAGTGATCCGCCCCCTTCTCGATTACTCCGCCTGTTTACACATAAAATGGCTACGAGAACTTTCCGCGATAGATTAGTTGGAACTTCTCATTCTAACTTATGGCTATTTTTTCCTAGAACTTTATCGTTTTAATTAGAATAATTAACGATAGGTGTTCCAGTTAATTTAAAGCAGAAAACGAACTTTGTTGCCATAAGTCGCAGCTATACAAAATTTGTCGCCTCAGATAGTATAGAAGATCAACTTTAGCATAGAAGCCGCAGCTAAATTTGGTAAAATATTTTTGCCCCTAAGGTCTCCGGGTTTAACAAAAGCGACCAAAGAGTATAGAGATTAAATGGTTGGATATAAACAGAAAATGGATTCACTAGATGAGCGATTGACAGGCCCATGTGCACTGTGTGGAACATTCTGGCTTAGTTCTAGCTGGTGTCAGCCACTCTGACCTCACACGTTGACGCCCACTCGTGCTATGCGGTCACCAGGTATATAATTTACTCTCTGAACATTCGCGAACATACAATTTCTTGGATATTAAAATACAATCCTAGATCAGGCCCTGTTGGTGTAGACTTTATGTTCTCTACTGCTAATATTCTGGTGTACTTTAGCATAAGTTCTGACGGTTATAAAAAAACATTAAGGCAATAACCGAAAGTAACTTTGCTAATTTAAGCGTCAAAGCCCGTCAATAGAAGTATTATTAGCAGACCTGCCGGAGAAATATTGAAGTTTCCCCCCTTATCATCGTGTCTGCTATAGAAAAGAGTTATTAAAATAGTCAAAGAGAAATAGCTCGTACTAGTAATTTCTGTAAGACGTTTCGGCATATAAAGTTCTTTCCATTTATAATCGTTCACACAGTTGCAGTTACTTTGCACAAAGTCCCGCTCTAATAGAAGAAGTTCTCTATAAAAATCTATTCTCAAAAGCGACATTAAAAAAAAAATTACAGTTTGTTAACAAAGTACAAAGTTTGCTTTCCGCATATAACCGCCATGTTCAGACATACACGTTAGAAGATGCATTTCGAAACATCACAGAAGCTTAGTCGCTACGCGATCTAGAGAAGATCCAGTTCAGACAGAAAGAACTCCAATAAAGTCAGGGTCAGAATTACGAGGATCAACGTCTTGGCTGATATAGGCCGAACACCAGAAGCATCGTAATAAAATAAGGTACAGAAGACGGTCTGTCGAGGCGAGCTAAAACCTTTCCACTCTTACAGACTTCTACTGACACTGGTCCTAAGGTTTCCGATTTGACGGGCCCAGGAGCCTGGGGCTGGGACTGTATCGCGGGCTCACTAGCTGGAGGAGCGACATCCAGGCGGGAATCATAAGAGCGCCTTTGGGCATCGCTCGTTTTCGAACCCATCTCTTCTGAAAGAAACCGAATGTACATACTCTAAAACGCACTTTCATACACAGACCACCACAGGAAAAGAGTTAAACCAGAGGCAAGTTTTAATAATGACCCTACCACAAGACCTATAGTTTAAGCGAGCACAGTTAGTTACCTGGCAGTGTAATTATGGTAAAGTACCAGATACGTTAGTCGGAATACTTCGCCTAACATTCTGATATTAGCGTATCTACAGGGTGCTTCATAATTAGTCGGAGAAACAATTGTCCACGTTTCAGTAACGGAATAACACGGAAGTTGACTTCAACGTTATTCCGAGCCAATCACGCGAAATGCGGACACTTTTCACCCCTGGAAAAGACTCGCAAGACGTTCAAACAACTCGTTCGCCGCTTTTGTCTGTACACCGCTTACAGAACGACAACACACCCATTCCACGTATCCCACCCATCGTTTATTCTGAGAGTTCAGCGGCCAGAGAAGGGGAAAATCCGGAAGCTGTTAACTAACAGGAATCCCGAGGCCGAAAAAAATCTTCCATCTGGCCAGTATTAGATTCCACGGTGGCAATTGGTTAATTATTAGCTATTTTCCGGCCGTTTTAATAATTCCCAAAATAAAAACAACTTTCTATTTCCAGCAAAACCATTTGCGATCATCCTTATGTTCTTGTTAGTAGAGTTCTGTGACGTAGGGTAACGCAAACGAACTATGAAGATCCGATACCATGGACGGAACAGAGATAACAGGGAGGTGTTTATGGCTGTGTGTGGGGACGGACTGGCAGCGGACTGAGGTTAGTAGAGTTCTGTGACGTAGGGTAACGCAAACGAGATACCATGGACGTGAAAGTTCGGGGCGACAGGAGCTCCGTGGACTGGAGCGAACGCACCCGGTCAGGCGCTCGGTGCCCGGGACACAGATCTCACCCCCGCAGCCGTTCGGATGGGAACAGAAGCAGATCGGCGATCTTCTGAAGTCGGGGCGCCTCTGGGTTCTTATCTGATACGAAAGATTCAAAAACAAAAAGAATCTGAAACGAATGTAAATAATTAATAAAAAAAGGGGGGCGGCTTTCCGTCGAAACCGTCAAGACAAGTATTGTTGTTTGACCTGAGCGGGGCCAGAGAATGCGTGCAGGAAGGTCGCCTGGTGCAGAAGCCTACTTAGCTGGGAAGGTCGTGATGTTCACGTGCGTACCTGAAGCGTAATGCTTTCTTAATTACTCTGAACTTCCCCTCTACAAAACGCACTCCGTTTAGGTGGCACGTGGTCACTCACTCCAAAAGGGGAGAAGGAGCGAATTGCCGCGTACTTTTTGAGAAGAAGAGGCGAGTAAGAGAGGGAAATAAGGCTTTTGTTGTTAGCCACTGCCGTTCTGTGCTGTTCTCTCCAACTCGCACCCTTCCCTGTCTATATATCCTCCGCTGTACCTGTTTCTGGGTTCCAATCAAACTGAATCTATCTTCTCTTCTTCCTCCTCCCATGATATCATGATTTTCTCCAATGCAGACACTGGCTAAATCTCCACTACGACAGTAATTTCTTTCCTTCCTTTTCACCTCTGAATCAAAGTTGCGGACTTTGTCGGAAATCCGTCGGATGAGAGCCGCAGACATCAGCAGCGATGAACACTTGCGGTAAAACCTTCCTGATGGTCACGCCCGTTAACCTGGCCTTCAAGCGCAACTGGGGGCAACAATGGATATCCCAGCATCACCAGATAACGTTTGTGCTCTGATTTTGTCCCCTACATTAGCATTTCTTACGTAACCTCGCTATCGTTAAAGCAAAGCCTGCACGCGTCTGTGTCCGGCATGCTACCACCACGAGGTGGAGCCAGCCCGACACCGACGCACGGTTCCCTTCGTATCTACCAAAGTTTCCGAATGTGAGCTCGCCACCGATCTGCAAGGATTTACTAGTAATATACCAAGTCTGGCGTGAAAATCAATCCGCTCATTAACTGTACACGGATATATTGCAGACTGGAGATGTGACTGCAATCAGTGTCATACAACCTTCGTAATTACCCGAGTCAAGGTGACTCTCCTGGCTCTGAATTCCGGAATATTGGGATGTGCATCAACACAGACTGGCGGCCATTTTGAAGAAACCCTTTCTGCTTTGTCCCTTTCCCTTTTTTTACGCAGCTGGAGCCCCTGCCGACTGCTTCTTTTGCTTTTCCAAAAACGACACTTTTCTTCTGGATTAAATTTTAATGAAAAGGGAGCGGGAAAAGCATCGCTGTGACGGAAGCTGCGAGAAAGAGTTGAAGAAATGGGGTTGTGGGGGTTAAAAACAAGGGCGGCTCTATGCCCCGAACTGAAGCTCTCCCGCTCCCTGCTTTCAACCACGAGAATAAAAGGTTTCGATAGGCATACAAACGTTGCTCTGCTTTAACATCCCTATCATTTTAACAAAAGACATTGGCTTTCTCCTTTTTAAGCTGAAGGATTTATAATATTCATAGAAATTTACAAGACTAATTCTGCTCTAAATTTGATACAAGTGTTTACGATTACCAACTGTTTCCAAAGTTTATTATGTCATTAATTAAAGGTACTAAGAGAGAAAAATAGATAGTTACTTCATATTTATTTATCTATCCATATATTAATAGTAGAATTAGAACTGTGGACGGGCTACATCTATTTAACGCAGCTATATCGAAAGCCCCGGGTGCCTTATATGGGGACTTTCTCTGAACTAGACTGAGTCTCGATAGCTTTAGAGAGAAAAGAAGAAGTAAGAGCTGTTTTTTCCTGCGTGTGCAGGGTGGATTGATTTTAAGCAGAATGGTTTTCATATAATTAAAAAAATGTTACTTGTCCATCTGAATGAAGAGTCCAGCTACCTGCTGTAAAACATCAGTATTAGTAGTTATGCCTAGAAATTATTAAAGTACTCTTTTGGCGAGAACTTGGCTGTAAATTCATAGATTCCTTTTATTTGTTAAAACTGATTGATGCTGGGGGGGTTAAAAACTTCTCAAACTCTGATAGATGGAACATTTTTTTTAAAACACACAGTAGCCGCGAGTGAGATGTAAACTTACTTCAAGAACAGCTAACCGGGCCCTGGACGACAGATGTGACGGGTTTTGAATGAGTTCTCTCTTTTACTACTCGACACCCGCCTTTGTTTCCTACAATTTTCTTAACTTTAATTTTTAGTTTTTAAAAAATTCAACTGAGAAAAAATGGAAACTTTTTACTTGATGAGCTATTCACCTAAAATTGTAACACGATCTTGGAGGAGTGGGACAGCGGGGAGTTGGCTGGAACCCACGATAAAAATGCGATACAAGCGATTAATCACGACCGTGTCAGCTATGGAGCACGCGGGGGAATATCCATTCTTTGTCATTCATTAACGAATTCGAGTCAGCGATCAGACTGTTTACTTTTTCATGATGCTGTTTGATCATAAGACCAGCAGTGCTCTGTGTTTAGAAAGACGTTAGGTTTTTCAAAAGGTTTTGGTTTGCATGCGACCCGTAGAGCTGTTGCGGCCTCTGATGGTTTTCGGTCCGTCCTAATAAGCACCAGTCGGATAACTGGCAAAGGCGACGAGCATTCTTAGAATTAAGCGTAGTTTTGCGAAGTCATAAACCGACGAATTAGCACAGTTTATTATGAAACCAACCAAGCAAATACTTACATATCGTGGGATTAAATTCTTTTTTTACTTTTACAAATGCCGTGTAATACTTCGTCATTATTATTGTTATTATTATTATTATTATTATTATTATTATTATTATTATTATTATTATTATTATTATTATTATTACTATGTTCATCCGAGTCATCGAGCAGAAAAACATTAGTGTATACACTGAAGCTGGATCTATTGTGACAGCTGCTCTCGTTTGAGGCTCTTAAAACGAGGTTGTCAAATTGAAATTTTGAAGATTTTACTCAGAGTTCAAGCTCTGGGCAAAACAAAGCCGTCTTAATGGGTACAAAAGTCAAGATTTTTTTAAAAATTCAAGATACCAGTCCACGCTGTTCCTACACTTGTTCTTGTTGTCTTAATATTATTATTGTTACCTCCCTTGCTTTATCTCTCATTAGCATCGTTTCTGTTTTTTTTAAATACATCTTTGCTTGTACATTAATTTCGGTAAAACAACGCTTCAGTTTGCTCGTCATATCGCAGTTGTGACTTTTCTTTCTAGTGACAAAGTAAAAATCAATTCTGTGAAGCCGATGAGCCGGGTCGAACTCTGATTGCGATGAGCGAAGTAGCGGAAATCAGCCCAGTTACAATGCTTACCGCGTCACGGTTAAGTTGGTAATAATCTGAAATACTGTATATGAAAAGTGCACACGGGAAAGTAATCGACTATTGGATATACCGCGAACCAACTAAACAAACAAATCTAAACGGGATTACCAAAAAAACTACAGTTAAAATACTGTAAAAACAAATAGTAAAAAATAATAAATAACTGTCATTTAACCAATTAAAAACATCATCAAACTCACCAGATATTCGCACTGTCCGGTTCTCTATCCACGCCTAATCAAAAAACGTTGTTAGGTGATTGCCTTAGAAATACATTAGAGCGGAAAGTAGAGGGTTAATTCGAACATTTTCCCATCACCTCAAAAATGTAGTTTATAGATTTCTTTTGATCAGCCATGCAGAGATACTGATGTCTGTCTGAAAATATTTTGGTTTTAGGACAAGGCGAGTATAGATCTAGATAAGTTTACATTTATGTTATATGCTCCCCGGGGTATTGGCTATAAGATAGATAAAGAGTTCTTTTTCTTATTTAGACATTAAAAGATAGATTTCAAGCAATAGCGCCGTGATCGAATAATGCCATGATCCAGGACCGTTAATACTGACAACTTGCTTTTTTTTTTCTTTTTATAAAATGGAGAAATATCTAAGGCTTCCTCCCTGAAGTATCGAACACTCGAGATACTGTCTCTTTTACGGGATGCCAGGCCATTTCGGCTCTGAATGAACAGCCCGTCTCATGAAGTCGGCTTCATACAAACGGGGTTTTGCACCCAACTACCGGAATTCGCTCCTCCGCTTCCTTCTGTCCGGAGATACAGACGCATCCCCGAACCTTCTCACTGCACCACACTCGCATACACAGCAGCCACCACCACCTCCTCCAGCCAAAGGTAACAGCTAGCACTTCACAGTTCCACTCGATAAAGTTATGCACACCACAAAAAAAAAAAAAGAAGTTAGAATTTTAAAAATATGTCTGTGTACATGACAAATGGTCAGGGCACTCAACTCTTCGATCGTTTTCTTTAATTTTGCGACATCCTGAAAAATAGAGGGGACGGATTTACTTAAGTGTGCGATCGTTGGGCAACCATTTCTATAGGTACCCGGGATGCTCCGGATAAACTGCATTTCTGGTTAATAATGGGTGTCACGTAAATCGTCTCAAGCATAATTTGCCCCGCCCCAACGATGATCGCTGAACACGGGTATTATACATAAAAACAGACAATAGAGCGATGATGTATCGGCCGTTACCGCGGTCGCGAGTAAGCAACAAGGGCGCGGCTACCGGTGTCCGAGTAAACAATGCACCAGTTAATAAACGTCACCAACACGTGCCCGTTTGGCTTCAGTTTCCCGCGTCGTGTTGCTGCTCACCCGCATTCGCTACCTGAATGAGACGGTCGGAAGCCAATTTTTTTTTACTCTGATGCCGAAACTATCACGGATAATCAACCACTGAGAAGTCATAGTTTTCCTGAATAATGGATCTTTCGAGTGCCGTCGGTGTTTCCGGATAAGAGATATTAACGTTGTGTTGTATGCACTAAAGGGAAACAACTCATAAATTTCGAAACATATTAAGAGTTGTTGTCCTTGGTTCTTGTATTTAACTTTTAATTAATTGATAATTGATTGATTATTCGCTTCATGGAAAAAGAACAAATTACTTTGAAAATAACTTATATGAAAGTACTTTATTGTTTACTTCTTCCATCATCATTATTAACATGTATGCAACAAAATTGTATTTTCATATTTATTATTTAAATACAGGTTTAATTACAACAAATTAATTATTCTATAAAAGACTGAATTAATTCTGCTATAACCGAAATTAACGCACGAAAACTATTTTTCTACAATTATTCAAAATTTTGCAATAGCGGAAAACAAGTAAAAAAATTGATTTTTTCTACAATTCTTTGTTACTGTCGTTGTTATTGTTGTGTTTTTATAGACCGTCCGAATTAATAAAATGAGTTGGAAACTGACGGCAGCAACAAGAAAAAACTAAAAAACTAGTGAGTGAACCAGAATGAAATGTTATATAATAATAATAATAATAATAATAATAATAATAATAATAATAATAATAATAATAATAATAATAATAAATAATAATAATAATATAGATCCAGTTTAGTCTGGTTTTCATATTATACTTGAAGTCTGAACAATACAAGAAAGTAACAAGTATTTTAGTTTTAGCCATCAATTATTTCCGTGTACTCCTATTGTCTTCTGAGCAAGTGTCTGCTATGGTAGAGCCGGATGTTTGTCTTCAGACTGACGGAAACCGCACTCTTACAGTCGAGTGTGTTTCCAAAAGAATGAAGCAAAGTGCGCTATCCGTGATTAGGGTGCATAGGCTTTTGATAGACAACACACAAAGGAAATTCTATTCCGACTGTGACAGGTCGCTTGGGTTTCCTCTTAAAAAGGAAAATATCTAAATACTCAGTAAGCAAACACTTTTGATTACAGTGTAACTGCTAATACAAATTTTCTTTTTTTCTTTTTTAAAAGTATTTAAATTTCAGCATTAGTATACTTAAATACCTATGGAATTTTTTTAATGTATTTTCTTGTTTACCTAATATTTGGATGATATTTAATCCAATGAATACGAAAACTCACACCGACAGGCGGACGGCTGGCTCCGCAGTATTCCCAAAATGGCGGGCTACTGTTGCTAGCCAGCCGGGTGTGCGGCAGAAACCAAATCTTTTTTTTTTTTTCAAATTTTATTTATACGTAATAATTTTTAACTCCAAAAAAGGAAGTTTACGAAAACCTGTTATGGAAGAACAAGGCTGCCCGAGATGTAAAACAACCAAATATCGAAACCCATCTCTGAAATTAATGGTGAATGTGTGCGGCCACACTCTGTACGTAGACCCCATTTTTCTCCTGTCTGTCTGTCTGTCTGTCCCCTGCTTACTGTCCTCGTCCTCCTCTCATTCCGAGCTTCCGGGGGGGGGTAATATTGTAGCTGCAGTCTGTCTGTCTGTCTGTCCCCTGCTTACTGTCCTCGTCCTCCTCTCATTCCGAGCTGACGGGGGGGGGGTAATATTGTAGCTGCAGTCTGTCTGTCTGTCCCCTGCTTACTGTCATCGTCCTCCTCTCATTCCGAGCTGACGGGGGGGGGGGGTAATATTGTAGCTGCAGTCTGTCTGTCCCCTGCTTACTGTCATCGTCCTCCTCTCATTCCGAGCTGACGGGGGGGGGGGGGTAATATTGTAGCTGCAGTCTGTCTGTCCCCTGCTTACTGTCCTCGTCCTCCTCTCATTCCGAGCTGACGGGGGGGGGGGGGTATATTGTAGCTGCAGTCTGTCTGTCTGTCTGTCCCCTGCTTACTGTCATCGTCCTCCTCTCATTCCGAGCTTCCGGGGGGGGGGTAATATTGTAGCTGCAGTCTGTCTGTCTGTCCCCTGCTTACTGTCATCGTCCTCCTCTCATTCCGAGCTTCCGGGGGGGGGGGGGTAATATTGTAGCTGCAGTCTGTCTGTCTGTCTGTCTGTCCCCTGCTTACTGTCCTCGTCCTCCTCTCATTCCGAGCTTCCGGGGGGGGGGTAATATTGTAGCTGCAGTCTGTCTGTCTGTCCCCTGCTTACTGTCATCGTCCTCCTCTCATTCCGAGCTGACGGGGGGGGGGGGGGGGTAATATTGTAGCTGCAGTCTGTCTGTCCCCTGCTTACTGTCATCGTCCTCCTCTCATTCCGAGCTGACGGGGGGGGGGGGGGTAATATTGGGGGGGGGTAATATTGTAGCTGCAGTCTGTCTGTCCCCTGCTTACTGTCCTCGTCCTCCTCTCATTCCGAGCTTCCACGGGGGGAGTAATATTGTAGCTGTAGTCTGTCTGTCTGTCTGTCTGTCCCCTGCTTACTGTCATCGTCGTCCTCTCATTCCGAGCTTCCGGGGGGGTAATATTGTAGCTGCAGTCTGTCTGTCTGTCTGTTCCCTGCTTACTGTCATCGTCCTCCTCTCATTCCGAGCTTCCACGGGGGGGGGGGGGTAATATTGTAGCTACAGTCTGTCTGTCTGTCCCCTGCTTACTGTCATCGTCGTCCTCTCATTCCGAGCTTCCGGGGGGGTAATATTGTAGCTGCAGTCTGTCTGTCTGTCCCCTGCTTACTGTCATCGTCCTCTCATTCCGAGCTTCCGGGGGGGGGAGATAATCTCTTCCTCGTAGATTACAAAGAAGTGATGTCGCGTGTACTGGTACGTGAAACAGCTCTAGCAGGTGGCAAGGTATCGCTGCTTACGACAGGTAGCGAAATTCAAAAGGATGTCTGTGTTCTAACACCGGCCGTGTGCCCCCCACCCTCTTTTAAAAAAGGAGTTAGATAATCGGAGAAAGAGAACCGGAGCTCCCGTGAATTCTACACAATTTGTACTTCTCTTTGAACTGTTAGCATATTCAGTTTTAAAGTTCGCTTTAGGATTGCATTTCTCTCTGTAGGTAAGAATAATCATCGCGTTTTAAATCATGCCTGTTGTGGTGTTGATAGTGCCTGCCCTCTCATAGGATATCAGATATTACCGGAGACCATAAATTTAAATCCTAAAGTTTTCGCGGTTAGGAATTCGTTTTTTTTGTCGTAAAATTAGTATCTGCTTGAAGTGCCTTGTGTGCTGACTAGGGTCAGCTTAGAAAATCTTAATACTGACAGAAATAGACTTGATTTTCACTTTATAGAAAAAAAATGTGTGTTGTATATATATATATCAGAGATTGTTTACATCATCAGTGCCTCTATTTTAATTAATTTTTTCATTAAACAGATGTGTAAGCTGTGTTGATCTACTGTTTATCCGTGGTTCTGGTGCATGCCCAGAATGTGGAACAGCTCTGCGAAGAAGCAACTTTCGTTTACAGTTGTTTGAAGATTCTGGTGTGGAAAAAGAAGTGGATATTAGGAGAAAGATAATGAAAGAGTAAGCCTTAAGTTAGATAGTGAATGTCAAAAATTTTGCCAGCTTTATTTCAAAGTTGGAAGTTGTTGGCATTATATATTGTGAAATAAATTGACTGCCAGGATAACAGGTAGTCCTCTGTCAACTGTGCAAAGTATTCCATGTACCTGATGAAGAACACATTCAAATAAAATATTGCTAATATTAACCATAAGATGATTGATTGCCTGTTACTTTGGTTTTGTTCCGAGTTATCTTATTTTACCAAGATTTTCTACAAACATTAACATTATTTTATGACTTTAGAATTTTGCTCAGAATAATTTGAAATTAAAAAATACTTGCAAGAGCAATTTTTTTCTGAAGGGTGCTGCTTCAGAAAGTTCTGAGAAGAGCTTATAAATAATATCAGTTTAATGAATCCTATAATTTAATCCAATCCATAATTAGTAATATTTAAAGAACAATTAAACTGATAAGAGTGAAAGCTGCTAAAAGTAGAATTATAAATGGATAAATAAATAAATCAAAATAAGTATAATGTCACTCTTGCAGAGAATTTTCAAATGCAGGAAATAAACAAATCTAAGCAAAGACAATGAAAAATTAGAATTACAAATTGTTGTTTTAAATGCAACATTATGTTTCAGGAGGTGGTAAGGTAACTGATCAAAGTACTATAAGATGAATAAGCAGACCGTTTTGCAGTGTTTATAAGAAAGGAAAACAGTGGTAATAGACAAATCTTTGTTTGATAATGTAAACAGAAGAAAATATCCCACCATATTTATTTGAAGATTTTCTGCTTAAGCATGTGTTTTTATTTTGTTTTATTTCATGTCTAAGTATATATATTTAGTTGAACAAGCTTATTTTTGGTGGAGAGGAGTGTATGTGGTCTTTGTAAAAGGAATGCGTTAAGTCCTTTAAAACCCTGCTGGTTTTAGTTTTTATGTGGCATAAACATTACATTAATTGTGTTACCTAGAAAAAAAAAGGGGGGTTGAGAATGGGGAACGATAAAAGGAAATTTAAATAAGCATATTTTAAATAAATTAAAATGTTTATCACATAACAAAGTGAAAATAAGAAAACTGCATGATGTCATAGTCACCGCTGTGCATAACTGGTTTTTATAGCAGATAGTCAAGAATTGATTTCTGTTTCAGATCATACATTTTAAAGCAGAGAAATTCTAGCTCTGTGGCTTTTGAAAATGCTTCTTAAATCTCTTCTTCTGGGCACATTTTTTGATGATAACTCTGCAGTTAATCACCTTCACTTCATCAATATTTACTTCCAGTCTAAAAGGCTTGACATCATTACACTCTTTTACAACTCTGGTTCAAATGGAGCTGCAAGCATATGGCTCTCTCTCTCTCATACCTCCATTTTTTCAGATGTTTCAACATTGTGATTTCATTGTAAGAATATTTTAAATAAACAACAATACTCAACATCAGCTTTTCATAGCATTTCACTGAAGATGTGAATTGTTTTCCCTCCACTTCCTCATCAAAGGAATTTGCAATTAAATGATGTAATTGTTGTCCATATGCAAGCCACCCATCTGATAGTATTTACACACAATGGCCTCAACTGCCTTTGAAGCTAGGTCATGGTGTTCTAAATCTATAATAAACCTTGAAAACTTGTATAATACCAGCATCAAAGGGCTGTAGTTTTCTGGTTGTGTCAACAGATAGAAAATGAACTTTGATATTGCTGCATTGCCTACAAGGAGAAGGATTTTATTTTCCTGCCTTCTGAACTTTACATTCATCTGGCCCAACATCTTTGCAAGAGTGTCATTCAAGCTTGTTGAAATACCTATGGAGTGGCAATTTAATGGCATCAAGGTTTCTATAAGTTCTATGCTTTTTTGGAATTCCCAATAACCACTGCTTGCATTTGTTTGAACTATTTGCTGAACACAGACAGTTTCTCATTTTCTAATGGATTTGAGTTCTCTCACAGAACATGGTGGTGTCTAATAATAAAGATCAGTCTCGGTTAGATTGTTGATTTTACACAGAGAATATCTCGATATCTGGTAGCTTCTTTCACCATTCAATCTCCATTATTTACATCACACTCTTCTTCATCCAACACTCTGTTTATGTTGTCCTGTCTCTCTCTTTCCAGCAACCAAGTCACCCGCCCAATGTTCCAATGTTTGCTTTGAACTCACTTTAGCCCATTTCTCTAATATCTCGACATTTCATCTTGAGGTGCCGAGTAATGGGAGTCAGATAAAACTAGTATTAGAACATTTAACTAGGTCATATACTTACAACCACATGGAGAAAAATTCTGTACAAAAAGAAAGCACAACATGAATACCATGCTTAGTGGGTGGAGTTCACATGCTGGATTGGTCTCATGATTGGTCATTTTAGCAGGGTTTCTGCCAAGTCACTTTATAGGGATAAATATTGGTCTAAAGGGTTTCTGCCTAGCTAGCAGTCACTTTACAGAGATGAATATTGGCATAACTAAATGCACAGTTTTATTTAGCTAAATGGTCATTGGAGTTGGTGGTTGCTTCAGGGAAATTGTTTGGGGTTTTGCTATATTTTTTTAAAAATCACAGCAACTGCATTTTCATACGAAGCCAAAAGGGTTTCCTTTTTTAAAAAACTTGCGGCCAGGTTTACTTTATTAATTAGTTTGGGGAAGGATGCCTAACTTTTGGCAGTTATGTTTTGGAAAAATTAAGTTTTTGGCTATTTTTTCTTTGCATATATTTGTACCATCCCAGCATCCAATTGTACTGCATGGCTGCTTTATTAAGTGCTTATGAATGCTTTGGCAACATAAGTAAGAGTCATGGCTAGTTTTATTTGGAGTGGTCTCATTGATGGTGGTTTTTCCATCTGACAGGTGAGTTTGGTGTATTTGCAAATTAAGTTATTTTCAGAATTAAAAGATGTACCAGTTACCAAGTATTTTACATTGTTTGTCATGTTTTTTTGTTTTCTGTTCACAGTTTCAACAAGAAGGAAGATGATTTTCCTACTCTTGAAGAGTATAATGATTATTTAGAAATGATAGAGACAATAAGTAAGTTATTGTTTTTTTGTAAATATAATTTGCATTTGCAGAAATATCTAGTTTATTTCTGACTAACAATTAATTGTTCACATTGTTGACTATTTTCTAAAACAAAAATATATTAAACCCTTTAAAGTTATTAATCAGAAAAAAAGCACAAGTATGATTATTGATGTCTTTCCTGCATTCATAGATCAGAAACATTGATTCCAAAAGTTGATGAAATTTTATTGAAGCAGCCCTTTTTTTTTCCAGTTTATAATTTGGCCAATAACATGGATATTGAAAACACAAAGAAAATGATTGAACAGTACCGCAAAGACAACAAAGACCAGATAATAAAAAATCGATCAAAACTGGTAAGCTTGATTATGGTAATATACACTGCCTGATCAAAACATTACAACAAACTTAATAGTGGATAGTAACATCTTTGATCCATGTGACTGTTTAAACACATTATCAAAGCTTCCACAAAATATCCTGTGGTGTTTGCAACCACTTGTCTATAAGCACTTGTGCACAGTTGAAGTAGAGAAAAAGTAGCACAGCTTTTTTCCATTGGTTGATTCCCCAGCCATGCTGCTCAAGTACCACTGCAGGTGAACTTTCTTGGTTTTTGGAGTGAGCAGGGATCTGTGGGCAACTGACGTGATCCTGAAGGCCACAAGATACTCTTCACAAAAAATAACCAAGCCTGTAGTGTTTGTATCGCATGTTTGTGTGTTTGTATTCTGGTTGAAGAAGATCTGCATACCAATCTAAGCCCATTAAAAAAAAACTCAGTGGATGCTAGTCTAAAAGTTATCAGACAGATTGGCTTTGGCAGAAAAGGCTCTAATCAAGTGTGACCACCAATGAACCTACCTAGTACAAGCTTTTTGTCCATTCAACAAGGGTCACTTATAGATGATCAAAAAAAACTGTGGTTAGATTTAGTGACTGCAAATATACTTCTCTAGGATGTCCAAAACATTTAATAGATTTGAGCCTGTAGATTTTTACAGGCCACATCATGCAGCAAGTGATATTGTGGACAGGCACTGTCATCCTTGAAGAAAGTTAGGACCTTGCCATTGGGCCAGAGAGACCACTACAGGTGTAATGATCTCATCCTTGTATATCTCACCAGTTATGAACCCTTTCCTAAGGATGACAAGATCAGTTCTTTGGCCAATTTGAATGCCATCTACCATTAAGCTGCCTCCACCAAATTGATCATGCTGAATAAGGGAGAAAATTGTTACACAGCTTCTCTCTAGACTCTAACCTGTCCATCATTGATGTCTAGATAGAGTCCAGACTGGTCAGTGAAAAGAAAGTAACATTTAATTGCAATGTTGTCACCCATTGCATGTATAGCTTTCTATGACACAATGTTAGATGTACATGCAGCAGTGCTATTTTGGACTGAATACCACTGTCGTGAAGCCTATTGGGAACTGTCTGTCAGAACTTTGGTTAATTGCACTTTGGAGGTCATGTTGTAGAAATTGTGCTGTTGAAAGGTTTCTTCTGGAAAAAGTGACAGGTGCAACCTTTGGCAATCTGAAAATGCTTTATAAATGATACTGTGATTAACATTGTACTGGGAAGCACCAGCAGTCAGTCTGTCTGTCTTTGAACCATATTAATGGCCTGAGTCACCTTAATAGATTCCTAGGCATCCTTAAACTAACTCTCACCACATGCATGGCCAGTTTACAGAGGAAATGGTAACTAGTCATGTGCAAAAGATGTACGCAGATTAAGTGGAAAAATTTATTTGCATGTGAGTTTTGAAGGTTGCTCAGTTCTGGAGATGACTGTAACATGTTTCTGCATGTGGAAACAGTTGTCTTGTCTAGTGTTAAAAGTTTCTGTGATTTGGACCACTTTAAGATGTCCATTACTTGTCACAGTATGGTGCACATATCTGCAGACTGTTTGTCATGACCTATAATGATAAATTGTGGTTTTCTTCAAACAATTTCCAATGCAGTATCACCTGAGATACTGTCTTGATGAACACTTTGATCAGTGCAGCTCCTGTGTGGACACTACCTTTCCATAGTAGTTAAATAATAGCATGCATCTCTTAGCTTATATACATAGGATCTATCCATGTCATATGAACCCTTTACTTTGCATACAACAGATATGGAGAATTTATAATTTTTTACTTTGTCTGGCCATAAAAATTAGAATCAATGTATAAACAACAGAAAACCATTAAATTTTAATTTAAGCATGTCATTTAATTGCTGAGCCAAATTTCAAAGAAGAATATTGCTATGAATTTACTAACAACAGGGATACTAAAAAAAGAAAAAACTATGCAATTCATATATCTTTTAAAAATTAATTTTAATTTTTATGATAAAAGTTTATAACTACAGACTTTGTAAATCTGAAAAGTAATTATAAAAAGTAGCCACAAATATTTATCTATTGAGAAGTTTTGTGATTCATTGATAATCCCATGCATCATGTTTACTTACATTAGTAGTGAACTTCAGCTTTTCTTTATGTTAGTATACCCTGTTGCCCATGGTAGATATGGGTTGGAGTGTTGCCAAAAGCTTTCTGCATTTTGACACACGAGATTCTGAGTGGATGCACACGCTCACACTAGCTGGTTTTTCGCATAGTAGATACACACTTATGAAGGTTTCTTTATCATTAAAATATATCTTTTGTAATTTCATTTGATAGTAGAAACATGGCAGGCAGCTTGTTTGAGTTGTGAATATATATATCATATTGAAAAGCACCCAGAAATTTCAAGTGGTCTTCTACAACTTTTTTTGAAACTTGTGTCTTTTTGGTTGGATGGATTTTGATAGGAAGGCTGCAGATCACTGTTAGACCATGTAAAGTGTGGACTTGTTTGATGTCTACATTTTCAGGAATATAAGATGAGTTGAAATTTTTGTTTGGTAAATTATGGGTTCATGAGACCAAAATGTCAGAAATATTTTGGTTTTTTTATGCTTAGATATGAAAAACAAACAAACAAACAAAAAACCCATCTACTACCATCTTTGTGATTGCAGTTAATTTTCTTTAGTTGAATCAGTGGGATCTTTGGCTTACAGAGTAAAGATGAAGAGTATCTAGAGATGCTGATTGATCAAGAGATGCGAGATGCAGAGGTACGAATCCAGAAGAGTTTCCAAGAAGAATTAAAAGAAAGAAACATGAAGAAAAAGAAAAAAGAAGCACTCCTAGATGAACTGGTAAGAGTCTCTAGTTATACCAACAGTTGTAATTGTTCAGATTTAGTACCAGTCTTTATGGATTATTTTCGAAGACAAAAACAAAAATTGTTTATTACTTTTTGATTGCTGGAATATAAAAAATAATAGTTGTAAGAACATTATAGCATGTGAATTGTCTATAGACTGCATGCAGAAAGAATTCAATCTAAATAACTATGAATATCTCAGATTTTCATAAATCTGTTATTGTAGGAAATAGAATTATTTTCCTTTTGATTTTTACTTTATCACAGACCATCAATCAGGCTCAAACAAATTTAGCCTTTTCATTACTGGCCTGCGAACATCCTTTACTTCCAGTAGATTTAAAACAAATATCTACTTGTAGAAGAACTTTATTATGGCATGCTGCGTTAACTCCCTTTGATTATTGTTTGAACGCAATGCAGTCTTTTAAAAACTTAAACTGACTTTTAAATACAATAATTATATGATAAAGAATTTTTCAAAAAATGAAATTATATTTTTGAACAAATATTTTCTTTTCTGTATTGAAAAAAATGAATTATCAAATATCATTTTAATCATTAGTTTTTTAGAAATCAGTATTTAGTGTGTTTTGTTGTGGACCACTTTCTGAGGATGACATAGAAAGTGGCGGATCAGTTTGGACTTTTCTCTCTACCTTCTTATAATAGAATTAAAATCTGTATTTTAGTAGATGTTCTGGTGGCTCAGTGGGTTATGTAGCTGGTAAAAAAAAAATAAAACAGCATAGCTACTAATATTGTTTAAGATATGTTTACACCACTATGAAAGATGTTGGGAAAAAAATAGTAATATCTGTTCTTAACTAACAGAAATGAAAGTAGCACCAAGAACAATTATCCTCTAGTTTTAGGCACTGATCTTTGGTGTAAAACTATATCTGTCTTTAACACGTTTGCAAGTATTTAGGTCTAAACATTTTAACGTTAATATGCATTTTAAGAAAACTACTTAGATAAAAGTGAATTCAGTCCAACAAGCACTGGATCTTTAGCATTACTAATTATGTGGTTTAAATGTTCTTACACTGTTCACACATTAATAACTATTTTTTAAAAATAGGAAAGTCAGATACTATCACAACACCAAAAGAAGACTTACACAATCAGAATGAAGAAAGAAAAATTTGTTGGCACTTCATAATAACCATTACTATTATTTACTTTTAAGTAATGATTGTTTCCTTTGGTGGTTTTTGTTGTTTTCAAGAATGATTCCTCCTCGTGCTTTTCTAGATATCTTCAGATATGCCAGCTCAGTTTATTGTTGCCAAAAACAAAGAGCTAGTGGCAGCATCAATGTCAGATATTAGTGGCACAGTGGCACCCAAACAGCCAAAGTCCCAGTTTTCAACAGGCATTAAAATAGTAAGTATCTTCCTACAGCAGAAGTATTTAAGGATCACCTAAACTACTTGCTTTTGCAAAAAAGACAAGGCAACACTAAAAATAATTCAGACATTTTCTAATTGAAAAATTAAAAACTTGTCTTAAAATGTGGATAATTTATCAAATCTTTATGGTTTTTTTTATATAACCTTTCCTTAGCTTTAAAATGTACCTCATTTTACTGATAGTCACATTTTGTGTTAAGTGTTTATAATGTTCCTAAATGCCTGACTTCTCAACAACAGCAGATTTACTTATCGTCTAAGCACGAATAATTCTAAAACTAAGCATTCAGAATGTGGCAGCTTGCTAATTACACAATATTAATGATAGAAGCAGTTCTCTCTCAAGTTTTCATAAAGGTATTTTCAGTAGAACTTATATCTGGAGTTTTTTGTGCAAGTTACAAAGGTTAAAATATTAGTATTTTGTTTTGTTATTAGGGCCATCAGGACACATTTTTACCTGTGCCAAAGATTCAGTCTGCTCCACTGTTTCAATACTCGCCACTTGTCATTGAATTATGTGGACCAGAGTTGCCTACACCAGAAAAAATGCAAAGTAATGGGTAAGTAGATTTCTTTTCTTCCTTAAATCATGAGACTAATAGTTCTCATGTGAGAGGATTATGAATGTGTAAAGCAATGCAGTTTGGCTGCTAGCTAACAGGGTGATAGAAATGACTGATAGACCATGAATCTGCTGGTAAGCGTAAGTCACCATTTAAAAATGAATGGTCCAGCAGAAATTTTTCAGGATCTTTACAAGCCTTGAACATTTAGATTATTAAGAAGGATTAAAAAGTTTATCTGCTTAATTTTGGAGGAGATATAATCAGTTGTAAAATTATCAAGAGCCTTCAGTGGCTGATTATTGAAATCTTTGAAGCCAGGAATGTATTTCTGTACACAGTATGATGACCACAAGCAGGAAATTAAATAGGTCTAAAGGGTTTACCCTTTTTTCCATTGGGACAGAAATGTACATGAAACTGCATCCAAATTCTATTCATCCAAATCTTAACAGTAAAAATTTATTTACTTATGAAAATTAAAGACTAAAAAGACTTTCTCAGTTCATGTATACTTTAAGAACTTGTAACATATTGTAACATTCTGCCAATATATTGTTTTGATGGAGGAAAGAAAGAAAACAAAGATAGATACAGGGACATAGACTTTGAAAAAATATTTAAATAATGATTTAAATCAGAGATGATTACACAGAGTGCTTGTATTGTACTGCATTATTATTAGAAATATTCTCTTGCAGTATGGGAAGTTACATATATCAGCAGTTTTTTTTTAATATATATATATATATATATATATAGATCTAAAACTTTGTTTTGATTATGGAATATGCATATTCCAATGTAAGCAAAATATCTTATTTCCATGATGTAGAAAGCCTCTCCAGTGTTTTTTTTTTTTTTCGCCTAATCGTTCTCATTCTTAATAATATTATCTGTGTTGATCAGGAATTGATAATCCAAGTAATTTTGCCTTAAAATATTAACAAATTTGAGTGATTAAGCTGCCAGATCCTCAAGAACTAAAACAAGAAAAAATACTGCTGTTATAGAGAGAGAGATCGAGCAAAGCTTAGTTTGTCCCTACTATCCAGGCATGAAGATCTTAAGTTGTGGTGGAATGGAAATCTCTCCACTTCATCAGGCATGGTATTGTTGTGTTTATGAGCGCATCTTTCATGGATAGCGAATGGCTTTTCAGCATCAGTGGACGAATCGACCAGAAAGTGGTGGAGAGTTGATTCATCTTCTGCACTATAATTTAAGAGCTTTTGACTTTATATGCTGTTATCTTTTGACAGATTTTCGTAATTTTTTTTCCATTTTTAATGTTTGTAGATCAGTATCACTTTTAATACTTTGGCTTTCAGATAGTTTTGTATCAATCTGGATTCTAGAGTGACTGCTGATTAGTTTATCATAGAAATCTTTAAGCTTTTGATTTCAAGTTGAAATTTTCATATTTTTGATAGACTTTAGAAGTTTCATAAATGTGTTGAATTTCTAATCTATGTTTGTAGAACACTATTGCTTTTAATATTTTGGCTTTTGATTTCACCTAGTTGTGTATTAATTGAGATCTGGATGTACCTCTATTGATTAGTTAACATTAAACTTTGACAATTGCCACTACGAAATGTGTTTTTTTTCTCTCTCTATGATAAACTTTGGTAATTCTTGTAGATATTTTTAATTGTGGGTCTTCACTTGTTTATATGCAGGGGCATCAATCCTATAGATTGGGGGGTTAGGGGGCAATAGTCTCCCTCCTCCGAAAAATTTTCACTGAAATGTAGATTCATATAGCCTGTGTGTTTTGGCAGAGACAGGTGGTGATTGAATGAACACCTATGGGATTTACCATTTTTGCTTTCTCCACCCTTCTCCAAGCCAGACTGATTCTTCTAGTTGTAAATTAGTCTGGATAAACTGATTTGTTGAAAAGATTTGCTGTAATAGAAAACAGGGTGGTGCCCATATTCCAATTTTTTTCAATTAAAAAAAAAAAGTTCTAGTTTTCCATTTGCTGATATGAAATCTAATAATTGGTCATTTACTGACTATATGCCAATTACCCTATCCCTACTTTGGTGGCCTTTGCTGATCTTCATTTACTTATTTTAATTAAATATGGTAGATGAGTGACTAAGGGAGCTAACCCTTTATTATTAGTTTTCTTTTGTCAATGGGAAAAAAAGTTGAACAACTTGGGGTAAAAGCAGAAAATTCAGCTAAAAAACTTTAATATATTTTGTGGTTTTAAAAGGGAAAGTATCAGCACCTCTTCTTTTTTAATTACACAGTAGTTTTATCTTTGCTCTCTATAAAATTAAAGTTTGCTTTTTTGTACATGTCCTTTAACATTTGTTTAACTTTTTCACAAAGAATGTAAGTTTAAACCATCTGTACGGTTTAGAAATGATTACCCATTATCTGTCTTTTAAAAATATGTTCAAAAAAATTTTAACACACATTTCTGTTTACCACCATTGTTTCTTGTCTGTATTTGCCATCTGCCTCTCTAAACAAAAATTATATCTTTAACTTGAACATTTTATCCATTTGTCAATATTAATTTCTTCAAATGTAAGGATGGATTGATACCCTACTTAATTTAAGTCTCGTGCTGTTATGTTAAATGGCAGCGTTATTTCTGCTGCATATGTCAGAGGACCCTGTTTCATCTAGCAATTCCATTTGCTGAGCAAGCACCTTTTAGTATGCTTGTCTCAGCTTTACTTACTATGTTCTCAATAAAGATCAAGATTTCTTTATAAAATTCTAAAAAAATTATTTCTTATTTTGAATTAAGACTAAAGCAATCATCATCAGCCTCATCTCACATGTAAACAGTATCTTTTCTTTTTTTTTACAAGGTATCTTCAATATTTGTTCATGTATAACCATAGACAAATTTATTCAGTTTATTCTCTTCTATTTTGCATGCAGTGATTTTTGCTTATACTCTTTCCTTATTTCAGTTAATCTTTTTGTTCCTTCATTTTGTTGTTATTCAATGCTTTCCACTCAGGTTTCAGTTTTAATGTCTAATTGTATCTTTTATTTTGTTAACATTTTAAATTTAATTGAAAATAAAATCATTGTTTACTACTGTGAAAAATTGTATTGCCGTACTCATCTCAGTGTTCTTTCTTCCTGTGTGAGTTGTTACCTATCCTTAAATATCCATAGAGAGTAATTTAAAACCAGAAAGGATACAAGGTCAGACCCCTATTGTATTTAAGCTTGAATCTGATCATCACATTTACCTGATAGGTGACAAATGCTAGCTGCATGGGCCTCTGCAAGAGGGGGGCAGCTGTTCCCTCTACCTGGAAAGCTGATGGCGATAGTGTCAAGATGGGCATTATTTTTGCCCATTCACCATTCTCGCTGGTGCATGAGATAAAAAGTCAGACCAGAAAGAGGGAAGCAATACGAGGTCTGTCAAAAAAAGTATCTGATTTTATTTTTTCCCATGGGAAGTAATGACGTTAGGGAGGCAAGAGTGTGCATAGTGGAGCCGCATGCATTCATGCGCATGTGTGGTTTTTGGCAGGCTTGCTGGATGCATCAGTCGCTGTCAGGCAGCCAGCGTCTGAGGTGGTGTACTACTTACTCGTCGCATTTTCATTTCGCCCGTGATGATGGAACGTGTGGAGCAACGATCTTGCATCAAGTTTTGCCAAAAGCTTGGAGATACCCAAACGAAAACATTTCGCAAAATTCAACAGGCTTTTGGTGACAATACCATGGGTGTTATCCAAATAAAAGAATGGCACAACATGTTCAAAGATGGCCGCACATCGGTGGAGAGTGACCAGCATTCTGGGAGGCCGTCAACAAGCTGCAATGCACTTGTTGTCGAGAAAGTGCGAACCTTGATAATGGAGGATCGTCGTTTGACGGAGCGGGGAATTGGTGACGAGGTTGGGATCAGTAAAGATTCTGCACATGCAATTTTAAAGGAGGACTTGTGCTTGCACAGAGTGGCAGCGAAATTTGTGCTCAAGCTGCTTTCTCAGTAACAACAACTTCGTCTTGAGGTTGTACAGAACCTGCAGGATACTGCCAACAGGGATCCTGAGTTCCAGAATACCGTGATAACTGGAGATGAGACGTTGGTGTACAGGTATGACACAGAAACCAAAGCTCAGTCATCACAGTGGAAGCACCCAACATCGCCAACGTCTGGAGAAAAATCAAGGTGATGCTGACTGTTTTCTTCGACTACCGAGGCATTGTGCATCACGAATACGCACCAGAAGGACAAACAGTTACAAAGGAGTACTATTAGGAAGTCCTCTGACGTCTTCGTGATGCAGTTCGGTGCAAGAGACCGGATCTGTGGGCCTCGCAAAACTGGCAGCTGCATCATGACAACGCCCCGGCTAATTCGTCGCAGCTGATCCAAGGTTAGTTGGCAAAGAAAAGTATTTTGCTGATTTTCCAAGCTCCCTACTCTCCAGACACGGCTCCTTCTGACTTCTGGTTGTTTCCAGAAATGAAGATGCCACTGAAAGGCTCCAGCTTTGAGAGCTGAGAGGACATCATGCAGAATGCAACGGTGGAGCTAAGAGCCATTCCGGAAGCATTCCAGACATGCTTCGAACAGTGGAAGGATCGCTGGGCTAAGTGTGTGGAGGCACAAGGGGCCTACTTCAAAGGGAATTAGTAATTGAACCCCACCAAGTACGTAATTTTTTTTCTTCCAAGCCTAAGGTCGGATACTTTCTCAACAGAGCTCGTATTAAAAAAAATACAATATAAGGCGCTGGCAGAGTATGCTGTGTGCATATGTCAAAGTAAATAGCTAAACCATCTGTCTTTGTCTAGTCCTGAGAAACAAGCTGATAAGTTAATTAAGAAATGAAGGGAACACAGGGAGCCTTCACCTTTAAGACTTTCATGAAACTGCAAGAAGTCACATTCTTACCGCTTGGCACAGAAATGCACAGGTGGGTGCAACTAACTTTTTGGGTATGAGGAAAAAAAAACCATAAATGAACATTGTGTGTCATCCGAATAGCGCTTTGAAGCAGGACATTGAACAGAACCAGAAAGTAGTACAGATATCCAATATGGCTGACCATTCTATTTTGTTGTACACACAGCATTACTTTATGTGGTAAAGAAAGTAAAACTAGAAATGTTCAAAGCCTGTTTAACTTTGGTATTGAATCAAGAGATGAGACGTTACGAAACCATTTGGACAGTGCTCCAGCTAATGCTCACTATACATCTGTCCATGTATAATATGAACTAATCAGTCTCTGTGAAGAAACCATCAGGGAAGAAATAGTTTGTTCGGCCACCAATTCCACTGGATTTTCAGTAATTGCTGATGGAGGTGCTGACATATCTGGAAAGAAGCCATTATTACATAGTGTACGTTTTGTCGACACATCGACCACTGAAAATATCAGAGATAAGTTTCTTGGATTCGCAAGACTATATGAACTGGATGTCAGCTCCATTGCCAGTAATAAAATTGATCAGTGTACAAAGTTTGGCTTGGATCTAGAAAATCTACGTGGCCAAGGATACGATGGCAGGAAAGAAAATGAGCGTGCAAGCTACAATAAAACATGAATCTTCAAAATTGTTTGTCCATTGTGCTGTTAATAAACTCAATATGGTTGTGAACAACTTAATTGTGTACTTGAGACACACAACACAACTGGTACAATCAAAGCTATCATTAAATTTTTGTGAGAGTCCAAAGAAATCTTTTCCCAAATGTGCCCCCACCATCTGAAACGTTGGACTGCAAAACACAAAAGTATTAGAATTTTTCGTAACAACTTTGAACGCATTTTTTATCAGTTAAGCAAAATGGCCAATACAGTTTCAGGAAAAACATGACAAGATGCACACCAATTAGAACAAGCACAACGACATGTTAGTATCTGTAACACCTCGATATCATAAAAGTGTACGATCATGTTCAGGAGCTTAGTGTTTCATGAACACCGACGGAAAGCAGGACAATAAACCTTTCGCTGAAGTTCAACAGTTGTCGAAGAAGTTAGTGTTTAATTATCTGTTCCCAGACAAGACGGACGACAGATACTTCGAACTAATGTTGGTGGCTCAATTGTGAAGGAATATTTTCGTCAAACACAGTTTATACATTTATACCATATTAGGACTGAATAATTTCATCACTAGAGAGCCGGTTTTCTGTAGAAAACAAACAAAATTTCTGTCTTCATGCTGTACAAATGGTTCACATTGGACATGAGGAATTCAAAAATAAATGAAGTGTAAGAAATTGAAAACTTGGAAGATGAAGCTATCAGCTGGTTTGAGATGTGGTCCAAAAAAGGAGAGAACAATGTGTTCTAACGTCACCAGTAACAACCCGCACAGCAGAAAGGTCGTTTAGTACAATGAGAAGAGTGAAAACATGGCTGAAATCAACAGTGGCAGATGATCGTTTGTCTGGACTTTGTATGATAAGTGTTCATAGCTGACAAGCACAAACTTATTCAAAAAGTAATGGAAGAATATGGACAAAACCAGAGACGTTTACAATTTGTATTGAATGAAGTTGTTTTTTTTCATTATCATGAGCTCTGATGGAGTAGCACAATAGCAAAGGAAGCAGACTAACGTCAGAAAATTAAGTAAATTCTAAAAAATACTAAATGAATCACAAGAAATATTTTTAAGTAAAAAAATTATTGATCAAAATCAAATACCCCTGATAGGAATAAAAAATTTAGTATCTTTTCTTTTCTTTTTTATTTTTTGACATTATTTTTTTGTTTTTATTGCTGAGCCCTCCCGCCCACTTTATTATTTTGTCAGTTTACACCCCCTCAATGCCACCCCTCAGTAATTTGTCCTGTGGACCCTTTTTTTTGTCACCACAGCCAAAAAAAATGTAAATGTGACTCTCTATAAAAAATATTTAGAATAAATGCCAGGGTTATGACTAACCCTGGCCTACTACTTTTCTCAAGGACAACAGTTCTGAAATTAGACCATTCTTCATTATTCTACTTTGTCCTAAGCATCAGTAGTATAAACACCATTTGTTTTTAGATATTGACAACGCAAACAGGATTTCTCTTGTAATGCTGCATCCCATTGCGTTGGGTGATTACATCTATTACCAAAAAGCCAAATTTTACTGAAGCTGTTTTGATTTATGAGTTAATAATTTGGAAGAAAAACAGAACTTTTTATTGAAAAGTTCTTTTAACTTTGTTACGGCATGGATTAAAAGTACTTTTTTTTTTCTTTTCCCTTTCTATCTTCTTGCAGTTATCTTAGTAATATACGAGCTGCAACGGAGCAAGAACTGGGTGGTGGTTACAGAGAACTTCTGGGTTGTCAGAGAGCTCTTCAAGATGCATTGTGTGGCCTTTATTTTTGATCTCTCCTGTCTCCAACCAAACGAATGGTCTGTGCGAAACTGACGCTGACTGAAAATGGTGCTTCGCTCCAGTTGCTCTCACAATCTAATAGTTTTTATCTTTTAACAACTTGTATGTTAGAGTTTGGCGATTTTCTTTTCGTTATTATCTGTCAGTTTTTTTTTTTTTTCACTTGTGTCCAGGTTTTTCTCAAGATTTCTTCCCTCTTCTACTTTCTCTGTTTTTTAGCATCACCAGTGGTTAGATTTTTTTCTTTTTCGTTTTCTTAGAAATTTATATTTGTGTTAAGCTGCTTTCTTGACAGCCTCTCATACATCTCATGACTCTTCTACAAGACGGTGAATTAATGATTGAACTAATTACTTTAGAACCAAAGTGACAAGTGGCTATACAGGTAATTTTTAGATGTATTACTTTTTCTCTCTTTCTGCATATATAATTTAAGTAACATTTTTATCTCAAGAATTTATTATGATCATATTAAATAAATATACCTCTTTGTTTTAAAGTTAACAATGTAAAGAAATATTTTGTTATAAATTAGAATAATTCTGGTTACAAGCATATGGTTTTTCAGTGTCTTGCCCACCATATGCAGTATCCTAATTTATGGAGAGAGTTAAATACTAAAAATAAAAGAAAAGATACTTTGCTATAAGTGTGTACTTATTAATTCATTGTTTTAATGGCATATAAGATGGTTTTTTCATGGTGCTGATTGCTCAAAATTGGCCAGAATGACTTGATTTTGAGGGAAATTGTCCATTTTAAGCAAAGAATCTTGTAGAAATATTTTATTTTCTCATTTTGATAATGGTTATTCTATGGATCAATAAGCATTTATCAGCACAAATATCAGCACTGAAAACTGAATAAGTATTTTCACTGTGTAGATCTTTGAGAATGACTGAAGGAATTAGCATCCAATGGTAACTTCTAGTTTTCTGTTCTGATTGACTGGAAACAAACAACAGATAATGTTATTGTCAAACTTAACTACAATGGATGTGGAGACAGATTAACCAAATTTAAAGTGCTATGACTGTTTAGCTATTTTCAATTCCACATGGGCAAAAGAAAACAAAAGTTAGCAAGATTTTAAAATATACTATTGCTCTGTTTGCTGGATTATACTGTATTCCTGGTGCTTCAATTACATTTCATTTAATACTTCTTGAATATGGATATTTTTGGAGTCTACAGCATCACATTTAAATTTTATTCTGCATTCTTCTTTGAGGCAGGATCACGACAACAAAAAAAACAATAAGCAGCATCAAGGAATGCTTGAGAGGACCCACTCTGTGATACAGCTGAACTGAGTCTGGTGTTAATCACTTTGGTTATGGTTTTCCATGTTTCACTGCTTTGTGTTATTACTGGAAACATGGAAATAGTTTGATTTTAAAGTAGTAATGAACTTTTAACTGAATACAGGATGCCTTTTCTTGGTCATTTGTGGTGGAAATTGTTTATTTTGTTTTAAATCAGATATTTTCAGATCCAGAAATAAATGCAGTTTTGCAGAATATTTAATTACTGTTTTTTAACATCGGTGGATTAGAATGCTGGTGGTGTTTTTTAGCTTTTTTCAGAAGGCTTCACTGTGTTGAAATTGATAATTTCTACATCATTGAACAGAAATGAAATGTATACATCACCTGGTTTCTAAAGCAGATTGTTTACTACCAGTTAAAATGACAGAGATCACAAGGATGAAAAATATTTTCTATTTTTATGTTCTTTTTTTTTTTTAAATTGGTAAGCTTTCATAACTCATTCAATCTGGCAGCAGCTTGCTTAGATATGAGGCCTTAGCTACTTCTGATAGAGGACTTTACAGTAAAAAAAACAAAGTATTCCAATAAATTATCAATATCGAAAACACTTGTCAGAACTAATCATAACAATCTTTCTGTCCATTGAATCATCCATATAATTCAAAGTGAAAAATTGTCCAAATTCATAGTGCAGGCAAGTAAATAGTTCACCTTAAAGTTCAGGAAATTTATCCTGATGATGTTCACATCCTAACCAAACTCTCTGCACTTGCTTTTTTTGATAATTATTGGTAGGTGAGCTTCAGCCTTCCGACATTGCTGGTGATGACCAATTTTGCACAAAAATCTAGGGATGTTGGTGATTAGGTTACATTTTATCAAAATTATTAAGAGTGACTATAAAATCATGTTTTGTCAACTCGTGTCTAAAAACTAATGTAGAAAATTTGTCAAAAAGACACATTGACAACACACATTGTTTTTATCAGTGAGAAAGAAAGATAGCTTAAAGAACATTGGAGGAAGAGTACTACTACTTGTACTGCCTTCATATTTTACTCAGATTTTAGGGGAATTTTCACCTGGCAGCACTTATAGAAGAAGCTCTTAAAAGATGTGTTTTGGATTATACAGTTATCCCAAGTCTTGTTATTAAGTACAACCAGGAAAATCATTGTAATGTTTGTGGTTTTTATTTCTATGATGACAGTAAACCTAAAGGTACAAAGAGAGCAATACTTTAATTGACAGCCCAGCCCTGTTGTAAATGATGCTTGCTGTGTTAAAACAAATTTGAAAATGGATGTTCATCTATTGGTATAAAAATGTGGATAAAATGTAAATGACATTAGTTGTACAGTAAAATCCAAAATAGTAATCTGCACATATTATGCTATAGCAGTCTTCTTGCAGTAGGTCAGTTGCAAATTAATGCCGGACAGGTCATTGCTTTGCTTCAAATTCAAACACTGCAGTTGTCATGCAGCTGTATACATGCTAATATCAGACCAGTAATATTAACAAGCCGAGAGATAGGTTATCCTATTATACAGATGATTAGAGGAATTGCCCTGTTTCTCGTATCTACTGGTGTTTGCTTGGTCAGGGGTACTTTATTGTTCAAGAACAGAAACGTATTCACGCAGGATTACTTGTTAGTAGTCCCCTTTTGAGCAATTGTTATCACAATACTCAGTTAGCCTGGGCAAGCCTTATCATTGGACAAAGGTTCAGTGATAGCAAGTGATGCTTTCAGATGAATGTTCAATTTTGATTTTTTTAATGGCAGGTTACATGTATGGCAGAATCCAAGAGAGCAGTATGCTGTTACCAATGCTGTGCAGATGTTTTTTATGGTGACAAGAGGGGTCTTCACTGGCAGGATGATTCTTTGGATATTAGGGTTGCCTGACTGACCAGAGGTATCTGGATAAAATTGTAAAACTGATGTTTTGCCCCTTCAAAAACTGCACAGGGTTTCCTGTTCAATGGCATTGAAAGTGAGATTCAAGAACCATAGCAGTGAGTTTTAGCTCTGAGCTGCAATCGCTGAACAAAGATCCCCAGGTTTTAGCGACATCCAAATATTCTGCTGAAGTGATCCCTGCTTGCCAAGGCAGACCAAATCGATCAGACCTGCTCTTCTCTTGCATCTTGATTTTATTCATTACCATTTATCACTGGCACCTCAGAGAGAATAACTAGCTACTGTGCTCCTACCAATTCCAGGAGGATTCTCACTGATCTTGTAATTCTATCAGCATGTTTTTTATGATGTTTAATAACATCTTTGATTTATTTAAACTGTTCTGTTTTAATTTAATGAGCACAGGACTTGACACCATTTATGAGAAAGCTTTATATTTAAAAATATGCTGCTTTCTGTCATAATCAAATGATGCATTTACCAAGAAAGGTTGTAACTCCTGGAATAATGCTCAAGAATTTAGCATTTTTCATGACCATGAATGTGTCCATCTTCATGGAATGTGAATATTGGTGATCAATGAAGCTCACAATATGAATCTGAAAAAAAAAAAAAAAACTTGCAACACAGTGACTCCTTAAAATATTTACAATTCTACAATTTCTCAATATAAAGAATACCCATTCAAGGTAAAAATGATTCAAATTCAAATTTCAAACAATTACTCAAAGGTTTTTTACTTGTAATATGGCATTTTAATGTATTTGCTAAGTAAGAGGACAACATGGAATTCATCAGAAATGTAAAATTAAATCCTGGAACTTATCGTCCACTCATGATGAAAATATGGCAGAATTATTGAGGAAAGAAAGTACTACTATTCTGTCATGGCAGATGAAACAATAGAGATAATGCATATTGAATAATTTGTTTCTCAATTTGATAGTGGATGAGTACGTGCTAGAACATTACACCATTGAGAAATATGATGCAAAACTATCACTGACAATTTTGGACCTTATTTTCCATTTCAATGTAAGTATTGAACATTTATAGACAATGTTATAATGGTGCACCAGCTATGAGTGGGTTGGCAAAGTGAACTCAAGAGACAAAGCATTGGGCTTTGGCAACACATTGTCAGATGAACTCACTCAGCCTCATAGTTCAAGAGATATGTTTCTAAAATTCTAATATAAGACCTTAAATCTTGTCAACAATTTTATAAACTTTTTGCAAAGTACCAGTATTTCTGTATCTCAAAAAGTTGTCATGGTACTTCCAAGATTATATAAGAACACTGTACCCCACTAGATATACAGTGCAATTTCATTCATTGGCAAATATTCAAAAAAAAAAAAAAGGAACTGTTGTTGCTTTATCTGAAGCTGAAAATGAATCAAATGAGTAACAGTGATGTAGACCAATATGATACATTCAAGCAATACTACTAGTATAAACTGTTTGATAATACAATCTCTTATTTGACCAGAAGAATTCTTCTTTGATCACTCATTTTCATAAGAGTGGGATGCGTTGTACCATTGTTATGCACACTCTGGCCCAGTGCATCCATCTTCAGCAGTGGTTTATTCTTCTGACTTTACCTTGACATAGGAGACTTGCCTCTGTCATGGTTATAGAGCATCCCCCACCCTTGGTTCCTCTGTCTGAGTGCCTACACAGGCCACTCCCCAGCAGCAACTGGAGCAATGTCAGTAAAGTTCCTTGCTCAAGGGTCACAACAATGTGCCAGCAGAGAGAATTGAACCCAGGACCCTTAGGTCCTGAAGCCGACACACACACCACTGAGCCATATTGCCTTGCTACTATCAGAACTGATTACTGGTCTAACAAATGGTATCACAATAGGAACTAGTGCTTTCTAAAGGTTCACGTATGGTTGGCGGCTTAAGTTCTCAAAGAAAACACAAATGTGATTTCATTCTGGTATTTCCCAAACATTTTCTCTTTCTATACTGTGTTCAGAATACTGTCAGAAAACATTTAATTAAATTTCCACTTGAAATTACAGGCTAGTTATCGCAAAAAATTTAACTCTGGTTTCTATTCTTTGTTTTTCCATGCAGCTTATTTGTGAATAATAATAATAATTATTATTATTATCTTTCATTAGCTAACGTAATTCAGTATGTCGGTAATTTTTATTACATCTCAAGATGATCCATTATAAAAATGTTTCTGAAAAATACTTGCAGTATTATGGACACCATGTTAGCAACAAAAGCAATATATTCCAGAGAAGATCGTTTTACTTTGCATCTGACCATTCAACACATTGCAGTGAACCAGTGCAGCAAATAACAGCATGTATCACAATCTCATGCCTAACATTCTATCACCGTGAATAGTGATTTAATGAAGAGTAGCAGTAAAAGGCGTTTTGATGAAAATATGGCAACATTTATTCAGGTGCACCTTAAAAAAATAAAACAAAAACAGATAGCAGCATACCAAAATTCGCATACTAACTATAGTCTTTTTCTCTGGTTTTAGTTATTTTGTGAGTATAATAATTACACTTCCCATGCAGTTATGTAGGGCTCACCCACAGTATCATTCATCTGCTGCACTTTTGTATTCAATCTACGCCAGGCCTGGCCTCCTGATGCCAGAGAGTATGCGCAAAACAGGGCTGTCAAAGAAATTTAATGATATTTGCATAATAATTCTAGTAAAAATCATGACCTGTTATGTTGCCATTTTACCCAGTATATTAGAATTTTAAAAATGCTAATGATAAATAAAAGCATTGGTAGTCTATGGGAAAAATTTAGGTAGTTGGAAAACTTCATCTAATCACATGTTGCAGACTATTGAGTAAAAAAACACGAACAAGTTAGCGATGGGAAATGAGGGGAGCTGTCTGGACTTCTGCAAGCTCTGACATGGTGGTGTGTGCAACTCAGACGGGTGCTGACTTGAAGAAAAATGGAACAGTTTCAACGCTTATTTATTTTTAAAGTTATAATTAATAAACAGTTATAAGATAATTATTTTAAAATGATACTTATGGATTGTCTCCCCTCGAAGTGAGAGCTAAAAAGATTAAACAACTGTTTGTGGTCTTTTTTACAGGAGAGTCCTTTGGTGGACCAGAAGTTTAAATTTACTGACATTTTCGGTTGTGGAGAGTATATTAAGCCTGTATTTAAAAAAAAAAATAAAAAAATTTAATAACAATACTGGAGAAAACATTTAGTATTTATGATCAAACTCAGTATATCAGAAGCTTAACATTTTTGATTTTTTTTAACTACTAAGGCCATACTCCAATGCTTTGGGCATCCAGAGAATAATGTGCATGTAATATGTGAATAGAATACGAGTTGTCATATTAAATGATGTTAATATACCATTCCACCTGATCAGGTGTAAAAAAACCAAAAGATTATAGATGGTGGCCATTAACCATCTAGAATACAAGAGCAGAAAATGACAAAACAGCATTGAATCATCTTTATTATTATGACATCCCAAGAAAATATAAGATAGCAAATTAAATATTAATAACAAATATGGATACTTTTTAAAATTCTTGAAAACAGAATTACATGCAGTACTACTGAATATTTTAAATATTTCAATAAATATATTTTTCAAATGAAATATATAAATAGGCACTCATGCTCACAGATTATAGTGTTTATCAGGCAATTATCTGAGCACAATAAGGTGTTTAAAATAGCAGTTCAGAAAAAGTGCTCTTTCCAAAAGTTGACATTTGTTCACTTAAATGTCTCAATAATAATAACAGTAAGTAGTCTGTTTCACCTATTGCTGTTTTATTTTGAGCAAATATTTGTTTTTAAAATTCTAGTACACTTTACAAAGAAACTGATATCTGTAAATAAAGGACTACTGAAATGACTGAAGACCAATAACCAAGAAAGTGGTTGGTTATTCTACTTCTAAAAGGGGTTGGGGGGACATTCCAGATACCAGCAAAGCCCAACTCTAGTCAACATCTAAAAGCGATACAAATAAAAAGCCTGAATTTGTCAAATTTTAATTCCCTTCTGTGGTTCCATACTCTGCTCGGCTGACATCCTCGTCAATGTGCTGACTATATTTTGGTCCATGTGGTGTATCAGCCGGACGAAGAATGGCCCGCTCCTCCTCCTGGCTGTGGTCGCTCTTCAGGTAAAAATGAAAACCTAGATTCAGTTCAGGAATTTCATACATCACAGTCAACACCAGCATCATAGTAACCAAGCCAAGCATAAGGTAACCTATGAAGTAAAAGAAGAAAAGTGACAGCTAAGCAAAATTAGATTGTGCATTGGGGAGTTAGGGCCATATTTTCATACTTGGTCAACAATTTTAAACAGAATGGTGATAAAGGTTCTCTCTAAAAGAAAAAAAAAGAGAGAGAACTTTGGTGTGACTACTGCAATCAGTACACGGTTAATATCTGGCCAGTAAAATTGAGTAAACATAGAATTAACACAGTGCAGACGTGTGAAAATCTAAAGCTGTTGACACACCAGCAAATGGAACAAAACATGGCCATGTTAAAGAATCCGAAACGTCCCCATTTACTTGTGAGAGTTTTGTAACACGTTCGGTATTCACATCTATTAAATTTGTTTAACAAAAACATCTCAAATGATGATGGTGGTGAGCAGTTCTTGATTTTGCTGTTTAAATGAGTCTGATAATTTTCCCTTATGAAATACGAAATCCAGGATAATTTTCTACAAGGCTTAGAATATTGTTAAAAAATAATCATTTACATTTGTGTTTAGTTTAACTTAGTAGTTCCAAGAAGGCAAGATAGCATATGTAAGGGTCTCCAAGAAAAAGAAATTGCCAACAATGTAATTCTTATATTGATTATTAGCATATATGGTTTTTAGACTGTAAACAACCATATTTAGTAAGCATTTAAGCGATAAGCTGAAAAACAAATGTCATTGTTGCTGATGATGATGTTTCTCAAGTTCCTGTTATAATGTAAAGATGAAAAAAGGTCGACTTCAGTTTAGATTTTTATGTTGTTTACGCTGTTTGCTTTTTGTGTATCTAACACCAGACTCTGCCTCATTCCAAAATAATAGTAGATCAGTGTTTATTCAGTTAACCAGTAATCAAAATAATTAAGGGTTTTAATTGTGTGGACAGAGAAATATGACTCTGATAAAAAGAAATGAGACAGAAAAGCATCATTTAATGTAGCTGGAAATACCCAGCGCAAAGGTTCCGCTTCAAAATTAACACCTTTCTCCTTTGGTCTAAAAGAAATGGTGGCAACAAGAATAGATTACCAACACACAGGTTCCTTCATTGTGTCATTACCAATAAAGGGGTGGAAATCCTGAACAAACCCAATATTTATCTGACCTTACACTGAAAAACTTATAATTGTTTGTAGGAAGCTGAAACTGAACGTTAGTTACTGTGCAATATTGCAAATTTTTTTCTTTTTTTTTTTTAATTGTTGCAACATACCTGTAATGGCTACTTTGTACACAGCTCGATATTTCTGATCTGGATTATCTCCAGGAATGTAGTCCCCAAGCCCAATAGTTGTTAGGGAGATGAATGTGTAATAGAAGCCATCAAGGTAATTCCAGGTGGGCTCGAGAGAAGAAAAAATTGCAGCAGGGATGAGGAAGAAAAATACCACTAAAACCATCCCAACTATGCACAAATGCACTAGCCGTATATGGAACACCTTGTACAGGTGACCGAGCCGACAGAGAAGGAACTGGAGGAATGCTGATGTTGGAATCATAAGTCGCTCTACCACAGCTGTAAACATGATCAAAGTCAGTGGAATGCCAATAAGAGCATACACAATGCAAAATCCCTTTCCTGCATCTGACAGCGGAGTTACTCGGCCATAGCCTGTAAGTAAAACAAAACAAAACAAACAAAAATTGTATTTTTAAGATTCTAAGCACCATAAGGAAGAAAGGTAATTTTCTGAGTTTTGTTGTAAATATTTAGTTGTTATAATTGTCATGAATATAAAAAAAAGTTGATTTTTTATGGATATATATGTTCAAGCAAGTGTTCTACTGTACGTGTAAATAACAGATGAACTAATCCTTTTACTGTCATAACTTTTATTGTTTCTTATTTTCTCAGAAAACACTTTGTAATTGCTCTCTCCATCTCTCTCTCTCTCATTTATTACTATAACTTTTTTGTTTTGTTTACTAAACTGGTAACTTTTAAGGATGGAGAGGAGAACTTTAGAAAATGGATAATAAAATGGAGTATCAATAAGAGTCTCATGGTGGCCCACAGGGTTCAGTTTTTGGGCAGGTTGTATACTATAGATAGATAAGATTGTATGCTTATTTAAATATATAAAGTCCATTTATCAAAACAAAATATTTCACATTTGCATTAAGGGGAGTGGGAAGATTGATGAATAGCGACAGAAGTATCTTTGAAGTTAGCCTTGTAGACTGAGTTGAGTGGAGGTGCAGCCTTCATTTGTCATTAAAAGAGGAAATGGCTTAGTTCCTTGTAGCTGAGAAAACTAGTTTTACTGCTTACAGGGGTCAACAAACAATTCAGTTTATCTGATATTTAAATAATGTTTACTTTTTTTAATTCATCACACTTTCAGCTTTATTGGGTAGAAGTTTACACTAACCCATTAACTATTAAACCAACCACAATGGAAAGAATCTCTAAAATCTGTTTCATTGCTCTCTCTCTCTCTCTCTTTCTCTCTCCCCCCCCATCTCTCTCTCTCTCTCTCCCCCCATCTCTCTCTCTCTCTCCTCTCTCTCTCTCTCTCTCTCCCATCTCTCTCTCTCTCTCCCCATCTCTCTCTCTCTCTCTCTCTCTGGCACATTTCTTCTGTTGTTAGACTCTTCTATTTCTCACAGGATGTCTATATTCATAGAATTCCTTTCTTCCTGCTTACCAATGATATTTTAAGGTTATCTCTGTCAGTATTCTGAACAACATGCTTTTGAAGTATTTACAACATTTAAGCAATAAAAGTTAATCATCTATTATGGTCTCAGTTCATTTAAAGTTATTTGAGGTTTCAAGCATTTCTTAGTCATGTACAAATTATTCCATTTTACAGACTGTAAAGCTTAATTATGGCTTTAAAATGATTAAGCTAGAAAAAGACTTAAAAATGAAAAGCATTTTTTATTACTGTTATTGGGACAGAGAATGAACTAACAGCAAACATTGTAAATAATCACAATAATATTTAATCACTTAAAAATGGAAACAGATAAATCCCTTTTTAAACCATATGGCCTTTTGAAATAGCTGAATTATACTGCATTAATTATAATTGATGGCAGTTGTGTTCATGAATAACCAAATACTGCAATTAATATTCTTGGGCGTATGTGTATAATATGGTGATAATTGCTGTTGAACAGTTTAGAATTGTATGCTGATTCAAGTTTGATTGTTGTGGAGTAAAGAATATCCTAGACATGGCATGACTAATAACTGTTGAAAAACTGGTAGTAGCTGAGTAAAATCTGGAATTAATTTACAACCATGTTTGCAGAACTCCATGGGTAATATACCCACAGCTTTAAGTTTCAGAAATACCCATTTGTATTATAAATCTTAAACACTAATTCACTTTAAATCTCAATCAGGCAAATTCTAACTATGAAAGATACTTTCTAAATCCTTGAAAATCCTGCTCTCTCTTTAATGTATAGTTAACCATTTTTAACTGAAACACTGAAAAGTAAATAATTATTTTAAAATTTTAAATTAGTATTTGTTTTTATTTAGATTTTTAATGCACAATTTATTTAAAGATTTTTTTAACTCTGTGTCACTGAAAATAAGAAACAATGGGGCAGGTCGACAACTTTATAGCTGGTTAAAATAGATTTATTTTATATACTAGGGAAGTTCAAATGACACCTGGCTGGATACCAATACAACAATGCTACTTTAACTGGGTTTCAGGTGAATGACCCTTATACATGATGCAGTACTATAAGACAACTGGCTTTTAAATAAGAATAGAATTTCAAATTAGTAGTTGAGCTTACCAATAGTAGTGAGTACTGTGCTGGCAAAAAAAAGAGCCTGGCCAAAACTCCAGTTAGGCTCTGACATAGTAATGTTTTGGGTGGCTGCAACTCCTCGGTTGGCTGCCTTGATGATGACCCTAATAAATTTTTCCAGTTCTTCATCTGCAAAAGTACCAAGCAAGAGCAGTTGAGTGGGGAATAGAATAAACCATTACCATGAAAGGGTTAAGTACTGATCGTGAGTTTATAGACTTGTGTTAAACAATTTTTAGATATAAGGCTTTTTAATAAGTGATAGTTTTGTATTTGGGTTTTATTAAAGCCATAATGTGGGCACGTAGGAACTGGTGTCTGAGTTTGAGGGCCCAGTATAAAGAGTAACAAAATTCTGTACAATCACAAGGTACACAGTAGAGCAGAAATTACAAGCAAAGCTTTAGTATTGCAGCTTTCCTATTAATCAATTTATTTTTTGAAAGTGACTGTACTATTTAAATGGTTGTATGTGGGAGTGTGTACATAGGCACGATGTGAAATGAATAATGTAACCTTGTTGTCAACTGAATATTAATGGTCCAGGTGTACCCAAATGGTCTATTGATTTTATATCAGTCCATACGCAGCGGATGAATTGGCAATGGTTCTCCACACTGTAGCAGATAGTTTCAACCAAACCAAACTACAGATTTTTAATGTGAACCTGGGAGCGTTATTCAGGCTACAGAAGACTCGTCGTTCTCTGTGGTTTCACACTGTGGGTGTTATCATTCTCTCAAATGTGTTCTGCCATCCTAATTTTAGCAACTGCTTTCGCAAATATTTGTTCCTTGTTTTTGTTTTTTTAATGGCATTAAGGATGCAGATAAAAAAGATTGTGGTAGATTTAAGGTTTGGCTCAAGCTATCTCAATTTAAGTAGACAATTCGATAGATTTTAATAAAAAGCCATTCACAGCAGTATTCATTCTTCCCCTGTTTAATGTAGTTAGTAAACAGTAAGAAGGAAGCTATTTTTTTAGCATAGTTTGCATTCCAGATGAGTAGTTTATTATGCTGTATAAATGACATGATAACCATGAAGTATACCATAATAAGTTTTGATTACATGTAGGATTTACAATGCTTGTTAAAGTTGAATTATTAAACAGGTTGGTAAGTAGATGTCTTTTTTTATCAGGTCGTTACAAAAGTTTTGTCGGTTTTTATATTATGTTAGTTTGGAGTTCATCTTTTGCATACTCGTGAAGGTGTATGTAGATAAGTTATATACTGTTCTGTAGCATGTGCTTTGTCATACATTATGCAAAACCTACCTATTTAAAATTCATGAAACGGGTATTTGTTTCAAGGGTTCTCAGTGAATCACGGCTAGAAAGGTTTTTCGAGCCATTTTGCTCACGAGTTCAAACCAGGCCACAAGGCGAGCGAGACAACTCATAACGTTAAGCAGGCACGGGACGAGGACACAGCTCATGAGCGCACAGGACAACGATGGTTTGCAAAGTTTCGATCAGGAGGTGTGAACCTCGAAGATAATGGAAGTAGTGGACATCCTTCAGCTGTGATGACGACCATCTGAAAGCCTCAGTTGAAGCCGATCCAAGAAAAACAAAGCAAGAAATTGCTGGAGAGTTGACTTAAGCACTGCAACTGTTTCCAGGCATCTTGATGCAATCGTCCAGATGTAAAAGGTTTGACAGGTGGGTACCTCACGAGTTGAACGAACAACAACAAAGTTGTGGATTGGAGATCTGCTCTTCGGTAGTCACAAGAAACAAAATGACCCATTTCTTGACCGAATCTTTTCGTGTGATGAAAAAATGGATCCTTTACAACAATCACAAAGTGTCAGTGCAGAGGCTTGACAAAGACAAGGTGCCTAACCACATCCCAAATTCCAGCCTCCACCCAAAGAATGTCATGATCATTGTCTGGTGGACTGCAACTGGTTTTCATCCATTATAACTTCTTGCAACCTGACGAAACCATCACAGCTGAAAGGTTCTGTTGTGAAAACCATTGTTCATCAGAAACTCTCCCAACAACAGCCGGCATTGGTAAATCGAAGAGGCCCAATCCTGATCCACGACAATGATCGATCTTGTGTTAAAAAAGTAACTCTTCAGAAACTAAACATGTTGGGGTACCAAGTTCTCCCTCACCCAGCCTATTCACCAGACCTTTCTCAAACAGTCTACCACCTTCTCAAACACCTCGACAGCTTCCTCTGCATGAAATCCGTCTCCAACCAAGCAGCAATTGAAACTGCCTTCCAACAGTTTATCAACTCCAGAAAATGGTATAAATTTGCTTGTAAATCATTGGCAGAAGTGTACTGATGGTAATAGAACTTACTCTGATTCATAAACTTCACGTTCAGAAATGATGTGAAGTCTCATTGTTGTGGTAAAACTGTCAAAATTTTTGTAATGATTGAATAAAAATGAATATTAAATTGTTCATCGCCAACAACAGTATATAGTTGTTTGACTAGTCATAACTGACCCATAACCTTTTATCCAACATTTGTAATTTCACGATACCATCACTGTTAATTATAATATGATCTAAACATAGTTATTGTTTACTTATTTTGTAAACACCTATGGAATATTCATTCTTAATAGCCTCACCACTAACAAAATTAAATGAAACAATAAATACATAATATCTTTGAACAAATAATCTTCATATATAAATGTTTAAAGTTCCTAAATACAGTATAAAATACATTTCATTCATTTAATCCATCCTACTTTCTTCCCCAGCCACTTTGGTTCTCTCTGAGCACTCCTCCCACATCTGAAGATGAAGAGTTCTTGTTGGGACTTTAGGTTTGTCTACTTCAAGGACCTGGTCTCACTCCTAGTACTATTTTAACCAGGAGTTGATGAGATGTCTTCCAGCACTTTGCAGTCAGTCTTCAATGAAATAAGAAATTTAAGAGGGAGACAATGGTTTATGTGTACTGACAAAATACATTTTAAGAAGACTGCTGAAGATAGCAAGGTGACTCAGGTGTGTGAGTATCAAGACGCACTGTGACAAACTGAAAACTTAATGTGTGAAGTTTTATTTTAATATCGGTATTCTGACAAACTAAATTCAGTGTAAATATTCCCTATATGTATTAATCTTATTTTACATAATCTCAAAATAAAGTCAGATTATAGAATTTTTGAAAATTACTCAAATTAAAAAACTAAAATTCAAGAAAATAGTATTACGTCGTCATAGGTATTCTTTAGACATTTTTATTCCCATAAGGTCTCTCTCACTTAGAAATACCAATACTTCCTATGGAGTATAGTCCAAGGGATCAAGTATACTTTGGTCAAAATGTGGAGTGGGCTTATACTTCAGAAAAAAGTTAGTAAACCCATTTTAACACCAGACATTAATGGAATGAAATATTTTAAATAACATTTCAATTGGATAAATAATAATTAATTACAACTGCTGATTTTGAGGGCATCAGATTGAAGGTTTTCTGAAGAATTTTAGGGAAATAGAAAGCATGATTCAATACTATTTTTCCTAAAAATGTTAATTGTAATTTGGCAACACCTGTTTAAATCTTTTCTCTCTGCCACTGAGGACTGTAATTCAACACTTTTATTATTAACTTCTTTTATGTTGGTGATTTCTTTCTTTTTTGGACATTGATGTGAAAACTCAATACTGTCCATTTGGCCTGTCTTACGTACTAGTGGCCAAGCCAAAAGTAACGCTATTGGTAAACACTATATGGCAGTGTTGATGCTACAAATAAAATCATAGAAATAACACTGAATATGTATAATATTATAATCAACAAGAAATACTGTACAGAAAAAGATGCAAACTATGTATATTTATCTTTTATCAACACTTATTTATGCAGGATTGCCACATAATCAGAAATAAAAATGTGATTTGTTTGTTTGAAAAAAAAAACAATACCATGTGCATAAATTAAGAGCTTCTATCTTGCTAGCTCGCTAAAATTAATGTTCTTGATGTCATGAAAAGGAAGGTGGGTTTATGCTTCAGAAGTTCTTCAGAGAGCAAATGGATGTCATAATTCATTTAGAAATCACTTGACACTCAGTGGGAGATAACTCTTAAAGGAACTTCTTTGTCATTAATACTAGATTTAATTTATTATACTAGGGATGTGTTCAAGTGAAACCTGGGAACCAGATACCATTACTGTGATGCTATTTCAGCAAGGTTTCATTTGAAAAACATCTGCCTCTAGAAAGAAATCATAATGAAAAAAATGTTGTCTGCTGTTAGATTCTGGTTTCAGCCACATTTTTCTTATTTCTCTACTTTTTATAGGTTTACTTCATTCTTTTCTTTCGCAAAGATATAAACAAGTCTGTTTTGAAAATGCAGAATTTATGATTCAAAAGTTTCTTGAGTATAATGAATATTGTTAGAGATTCTGTGGGAAAATTCTATTGTTTCTTTAGGAAAATCCCTTATTGCGCATGTTATTTAGGGTTGAAAAGCCACAGCCATTTTTTTTGCTTTTTTCTGTATATATTAAATGCTTTTTTCTTTTTTCTTTTTACATTCTCACCTCAATAGTTTGTGGTTTCTATAGTTTTCACATGTCTTAAATGGATTTACACTATCAAGAATACAAGACAACTAGATTCCTGATGAATTGGCGGGTAATTTCCTAATGAAATCAAAACTGAAGTTGAAAAAATTACTTTGATAACGGTTAAGATACTACAACCTATACAAAATGTTTAAGAAACAAATTATTTGTGTAATTTTTAAAATAAAAACCTGATGGAAACAATAGCAAGGTGCTATTCAACATGATGGTTCTGACTAAGCTTCCCAAAAGAAGAAAATGTATTGATAAACCTTTAGAAAAATATCTGGACATAGATTAATGTTTTCATGCTATTATTCTCAGCCTTGGTTCTGAGAATAGAAAGTCATTCAAGACTGCATGGCATGGTAACGACATTTTTCAGTTGCTTTCCTCCTTCAGATCTCTTGATGAGTTTCTGCAGAGGCTTTGGTAAATAAAGTGAAAGGCACTGCTATGATTTTTATGGGATCTTTCCACCCCACCAACCACATTTTTGTTTTGATTTGAATAAAAATCGATAAGCAAATTCGGAAAAAATCATGTTGGATTGCTGTGAAAGCTGATTGATAATAGCATGTGTGAATAATTAATATTTGGTTCACGAAAGACCCGATCATTCCGATGATGACACCGACTTGATTGAGCAGAGTCCTTAGATTATCTGGCCTAGAGAGAAACTTAAATCACCCAAGGTTCCAGCACGAACAACGTAACCAGTCTATTACCAGCAATACTTCGATAATCGATTAAATCGTACTGGCAGCCTAAGCACACAGCTCAACAAAATTGTCCGACACCATTTTATACATCACCTGCTCTTTCTTCAGTACGGATGATTTTCAGTCTGTAAGTCACACAGCGAATGGGTGCGGCAACCGAGCGAGAGCGAGGGCAGGGCGTACTGGGCGGGGGGGGGCGGGTCTTCGGGGGCGGGTCTTCGTCCTCACCGCCGGACCAGCGCGAGGGCAGGGCCTACTGGGCGGGGGGGGCGGGTCTTCGTCCTCACCGCCGGACGAGCGCGAGGGCAGGGCCTACTGGGCGGGGGGGGCGGGTCTTCGGGGGCGGGTCTTCGTCCTCACCGCCGGATCAGAGCGAGGGCAGGGCCTACTGGGCGGGGGGGCGGGTCTTCGGGGGCGGGGGGTCTTCGTCCTCACCGCCGGACCAGCGCGAGGGCAGGGCCTACTGGGCGGGGCGGGGGCGGGTCTTCGGGGGCGGGTCTTCGTCCTCACCGCCGGACCAGCGCGAGGGCAGGGCGTACTGGGGGGGGGGGGGGCGGGTCTTCGTCCTCACCGCCGGACCAGCGCGAGGGCAGGGCCTACTGGGCGGGGGGGGGCGGGTTTTCGGGGGCGGGTCTTCGTCCTCACCGCCGGACCAGCGCGAGGGCAGGGCGTACTGGGCGGGGGGGGCGGGTCTTCGTCCTCACCGCCGGATCAGCGCGAGGGCAGGGCCTACTGGGCGGGGCGGGGGCGGGTCTTCGGGGGCGGGTCTTCGTCCTCACCGCCGGACCAGCGCGAGGGCAGGGCGTACTGGGCGGGGGGGGCGGGTCTTCGTCCTCACCGCCGGATCAGCGCGAGGGCAGGGCGTACTGGGCGGGGGGGCGGGTCTTCGTCCTCACCGCCGGACCAGCGCGAGGGCAGGGCGTACTGGGGGGGGGGGCGGGTCTTCGTCCTCACCGCCGGATCAGCGCGAGGGCAGGGCGTACTGGGCGGGGGGGGCGGGTCTTCGTCCTCACCGCCGGACCAGCGCGAGGGCAGGGCCTACTGGGCGGGGCGGGGGCGGGTCTTCGGGGGCGGGTCTTCGTCCTCACCGCCGGACCAGCGCGAGGGCAGGGCGTACTGGGTGGGGCGGGGGCGGGTCTTCGTCCTCACCGCCGGATCAGCGCGAGGGCAGGGCGTACTGGGCGGGGGGGGGCGGGTCTTCGTCCTCACCGCCGGATCAGCGCGAGGGCAGGGCGTACTGGGCGGGGGGCGGGTCTTCGTCCTCACCGCCGGACCAGCGCGAGGGCAGGGCGTACTGGGCGGGGGGGCGGGTCTTCGTCCTCACCGCCGGATCAGCGCGAGGGCAGGGCGTACTGGGCGGGGGGGGGCGGGTCTTCGTCCTCACCGCCGGACCAGCGCGAGGGCAGGGCCTACTGGGCGGGGCGGGGGCGGGTCTTCGGGGGCGGGTCTTCGTCCTCACCGCCGGACCAGCGCGAGGGCAGGGCGTACTGGGTGGGGCGGGGGCGGGTCTTCGTCCTCACCGCCGGATCAGCGCGAGGGCAGGGCGTACTGGCGGGGGGGGGCGGGTCTTCGGGGGCGGGTCTTCGGGGGCGGGTCTTCGTCCTCACCGCCGGACCAGCGCGAGGGCAGGGCGTACTGGGCGGGGGGGGGCGGGTCTTCGTCCTCACCGCCGGACCAGCGCGAGGGCAGGGCGTACTGGGCGGGGGGGGCGGGTCTTCGTCCTCACCGCCGGACCAGCGCGAGGGCAGGGCCTACTGGGCGGGGGGGGCGGGTCTTCGTCCTCACCGCCGGACCAGCGCGAGGGCAGGGCGTACTGGGCGGGGCGGCCCTGATGAACACCACGTGCACCACCGTCAAAGAAATTCTCTTACTGTTTCTGGTCGTCGTTGTTGTTTTAGCGATTTACATTTAACTTAATAATAGAGAAACTAATTAAATGTATTAACGAGTAAGACAAACGAATGTGAAAAGGGGCGTGATAAGTGAAGGCTGACTGATTACAGAAAGGCAGTTCCCTTTATCCGGGTACCTGCACGGTGGAGCAGGTGACCGCTGGGTGCCGGCCGGGTCTTGTACAACAGAGAGATGGCCGTCTTCACCTTAAAACCAACTGAGGAGTTACGACGTCTTTCCTTTAGTGGGGCCATCCGGAATAAATTAAATGTGGAGATATCTCATGGGACATAAGTGATAATTACGCAAACATCCGAAAAATTCACCCACTCAGCTGCAGTAGTGACGTGGTAAACAGAGTCAGTGGAATGGTCAAAACAGGTTTTCATGATTGCCTTGCCTACTCCGCCATGGCATAGTGACCGAGGTATCACAGTAACATGTATATGAACTCCGCATGGGGATAATCTTCATCCAGTCCCTGTTTCCACATACTGTTACCCACAACAATGCCTCCAACATGATGTATTAGCTGCACTGCCACAGATAAACTCCAAATGATCAGCTATGCAGCTGAATGTGGCAACAGAGCTGCAGTCTGAGGGTTCGGAGTGAACGAGGCCAACATCAAGTCCTGGTGACGATCTCAGGAGAAGGCTGAAGCCATACTGTGTTCAAAATGTACTGATTAGGGCCAGGGTGCAGCCTATCCCGAGCTTGAGGAAGAGGTACTTTTCTTCATCACTGAAAGGTCCATGCAGGGTGTGGCGGGTTTCCACCACAGAGATACACATGCACACACTTTCTGTCCACAAAACTCAATCTATGCCTGACTTTAAGGCATCTCAGAAATAGTGCACACGCTTCATGGCCCGCAACCAACTGAGCATACGCCGGCAGACCACCATCACCCAGAAGCTTCCTGATGATTATGAAGATCACCTGTTGAGGTTGCAATAATTCGTCATCAAACGGAGAAAACAACATGAGTACCCCCTGAGTCACACAGGGAATGCTGACCAGATGCCCATGATGTTCAACCATCCCTACAACAGCACAGTGGCCCCCATCAGGTCTATCACCATGAAGATGACTGGTCACAAGAAGACTCACTTCATAGTCATGATAGGGTGTATGGCTGATGGAAGTAAACTCCAGCCACACATCATCTTTAAGAGGAAGATCATGCCAAAGGACCAGTTCCCCAGTGGTATCCACATCCATATCCATGCCAAGGGGTGGATGGATGAAACCTTCACACTAGACTGGGTGGACACAGTGTGGGGCAGACAGGGTATGCTGCTTTGCAAGCTCCTATTGCTGGAGCCTTCAGATGCCACTGCATGGAGTTCGTGAAGACAGCCCTGAAGATGACTCGCACAGACCTTGCCATCATCCCTGGGGGTATGACATCCATACTGCAGGTTGTGGACATAGCTTGCAACTGACCAGTCAAGAAAGGGGTCCAGCAGAGGTGGAATACATGGATGATGGAGGGCGAACAGACATTCACTCCCCATCGATGGTCGCATGTGCCAACCCAACATGCCCACCATTGCCACTTGGATCAGAGATGCCTGGGAAAAAGTCGACCCCGAGACCACCAAGAAGGGCTTCCTCAGATGTTGCCTGTCCAATTCCATGGTTGGAACCGAAGATGATATCCTGTGGTCTGAGCAGAGGGATGATGAGGCAGTAGAACCATCAGAGGGCGACAAAAACACTATCTACTAAGACACAACTGCTACCATGATTGATGAACAAATGGTTCTTGCAGTGGAGGGAAGAAGTCAGCATGGATGAGTTTGATGGGTTTTAATCTAGATGGAGATCATATCAATGCATGTCACTTATCCTGTATTATATTATAATTTCATCGAATTTCAATAAAATTGTGAAAAAATATATTACTTGTGTTTTTGTGGTTAAGTTTTGCATGAAGTTTCAGTATGAACTCCTTGTTCTGTTTCTACCCATTTCATTGTCAATATCAATGGTACTCAACCCAGTGACATTCAATACTCATATCCCCCAAAACGCAAAATAAGACACGAACAACTATCTTTTGTTGATATTCAGTCAAATTTCCAATGTATACGTATGTATTATTGCTCGCTCGTCTGTCACCAGCGGTCTGGAAAAAAAATTATGCGACGTCTGACATCTTGTATAATACGCACCCAATTTTAAATGGGTACATTTTCTTTAGATACCGCGTATAATACACGGCACTTTACGTGAATTAATGTACTTTTATTGGAGTACTGTCGTTAGAACTCTGGTTACTGTTCAAGAGTTTTTATCATATGATTTTTTCTGAACGCCATCTTGCACGTTCTAGTTAGCTACGTTTACCATCAGACGATATAGGTTTTATATCTCAGACTACCGAATTTCTCACGTACCATGAGACATCACGTGTCTTCACTTTGTTTTCTATAATAATTCATTGATAAAATGTGGAAAAGGCTATGATTCAGAAAAAAAGGAAACACGATAAACAGCCTGAATAAGAAATATATAACTCTGTGTAAAAAAAAATTTAAAAAAAAACAAAAATCGCGTAACTATACACAGAATGGACCCTTAAATTTGCCTATGTGCTACATTCTTCAATACAAAACTAGTCTTCATCCGATCAGGCCTAATAAAAGACGCTTTTTGACTGCAACTTTGCTTTTCTTACAAGAACAATTCCAGCTTGAATGACCGAGCTATTTCTTTGAAGAGTCGGGTTAGTTATGAAGTAAACAAGCCAATGTTTGGATAATGAGGCAAACACGTGCAAAATTTGTTCTAAAGTTTAAAAAAGTGAAAATACATATTCTAAGTTTTAAGCTAGCACTTTGCAAAAAAAAAGCCAATTCGCTTAAATCTAAAACTGTTCTTTCGAATTTTACAATTTCAGGGCAAAAAAGGAAAAATAACATGGAATTTTTGACTGTATTTTTAAATGAAATAATACGCAATTAACCTGCCTTTTAAATTACAGTGGACGATATTTAATATATGATGGCATAGAATTTATTCTGCCTTTAATGCGGATAATTAAACTATGTAATTAAGTGGCATATAAAGAAACCTTCCAAATACATACACGGTGCCATACAATGAAAGTGTGATGGCCGTAATGTTAGCCAAGGACAGAAGAAATTAAGCATACACAAAGTTAACTCTTTTTGAACAAGCAGAGAAATGTCGCCTTTTGTCATGCGCGTGACGCGCTGATTTTTGTGTGTCACGTGTGTCGTTTAATCGTTAATGAAAAGCTCTGTATTAACGTTATCCTACCGACATTCAATTTAGCATCTTTCTTACTCGCAAATAAGATAGGATCTCTTGCAATATCGTAAACCAAACTTTCTTTAAAAAAAAACTTTTAAAAAATGTCAACAAATAAAATCTGCAAAGCTGTGTCCATTTGTGATGCCTTCTTTGCAGAGAGAATGTTCATTCGTTCTTAACGTGGTTGACTTTTGGTGGTACTAATGACGAAAAGCATCGATTTATTGTCAAAGTAAACTCTTCCTTATTTTACCGAGTTCAGTAAGTCCGACTGTGTTAACGTCTAACAGATGAAACTTTGCTGTTCTTTCATGTATGGTTAATACACATCTAGTAGTGTGAATAGCTACAGCAGTCAACAGCTTGATCCACGGGTGGTCAGATTAGTGATGGCTTTTGATTTCGTTTATGAGTTAAAACAACAGAAAAATCGCTCTAGCGAACACAATGATAAAAAGGATAATAGCCAAGTTGCCATAACTGGATAGAAATCGTTACGACGAATTTCCGGTGGTCGTAGTTCACAGGAGCTGCCAACGACGAGCTGAATGAGAGACAGATCTAAAACAAACAGCCGGTAAGATATAAACCCTAAATTATCCTCTGAATTACATTATATTCCCTCATGTTTAAAAATTGGAAAATTTTGTCGTAACACATCATTTAAAATTAGGTAAGCACGGATTGTCTTTTTTAAATCTAGAACGTTTACTGTGAACACCGTTCGGTTATACGGAAATATTGCGCCTGGCTGGTCCCCCACTGTTCTGGCGAAGTATGGCCGAGCATCACCCAGGTACACACATCTGAAAGGTCGGGATACGCCAAACACTTATCTTCACTGTTTCCACGTGAATACTAAAAAAACGTTATTTTCACGGGTTGGTTTAGCATTTATTAGTAAAGTTAAAGTAGCGTACATTAGTTTCTGAAGTGCTTTAACGGCTCTTGCGTCCCAAAGGGCATCGCAGTTTCCTGCTTTGTGTAAAACAAAATACCTGGTCGCTTTAATTGCGCTGCAATGTACATTAATTTTAAATAATCTATGTTAAATATGGAAATCGATAATATCAAGCCGGTCCTTCGCGACAATTCATGCACTTCTGCTTTGTACGGTTCATATGGAAAGGCCTTCTCAAATTAGTGGCTGACATGGCTAGGTGATGCGAAGCCATAATAATAATCAACATCTAACGTTTTTAACTCTTTTGTGATCACCACTAGTAGGTTGTTCACCTAAAAGAGCACGACGGTGATGGTACGAATGACTCGGCCTCCTGGACTGTCCGAGGTCGATTCCCGGTCGCGGTCCGCTCGGTTTGATGTCATACCTTCCTGGCACGGTTTCGTTCTTCATCACCAGCCGGCTGCTTAGGATTCCTCCCACATCTAAAAATAGAGGGTTATTAGTAGGGATTTCTCTGCCGAAGTCGGATGTGCCAAACCCCTCCGCTGATGGCGCACGGTAGTCAATGCGCTCTAGCGGACAATCGCGGCACTACACTACCAGTGTAGAGACTGGTGACAGTACGATTCGACGTTTCGAATAGCATGTAAGACTCCATGAGGCGATGCGATATACTAAACTGATCTGATATCGATTATTCGGTGTCTTCGTCACTATACCCCACCTTTTCTTTTTACCAATATGGTTATCAGTATTAACACTGACATAAATTCCAAAAGACAGATAGCGCATCTGGACGTTTGAGATTAAAACTAACTGGCTAATTGCGAATATTATAAGTAGAACATCGGTTTAATGTGAATCTTTGCTAATATACGAAGGTACCTGACCGATTACGAGCGCTTCCGGTACTAGAATTCGCTAGGAGGTATTTTCCAAGATAAAATATGGTCCAAATTTTACCTCCTCACGGAAGATTTTAACTTGTGGCTTCATCAAAAAAAAAGTAAAACACAAAGATTTCCCTGCATAGAGCAGTTCTACAGCTAGAAATAAAAAGCGATTTCTTTTCTGAAATGTATACAAAGGCGGCCAAGAATCATTCCACCAATACCTGTGTTTAAAGCCAATTCTTCACTGTCACAGGTCTGTAAAAGAGTAACAAACCGGTAAACGCCAATAGATGCTCATTGGGCTGTGTTGTTTTGAATAAAGATTATTTTAGCGAGAGAAAAAAAGCAAACTTATATAAGAAATTACTACTTAAACCAATGCGTTAGTTATGGCTTGGTTACAATTTCAACAAAAAAAAATTGGCCATTGATTTTTTAAAAAATCGATATTTCGATTCACCGATCCTACTTTAAAGAGAGCGCGGTCTTTCATTATCCAGAAGTCGGACTAGCAGCAAACGACCTGTTCAAGATCGCTGTACGACTATTCGCAGCAGCCTTGACCATTGTAGGTGTCTTATGATGCTTCAGCGTCAACCCAAGGCTGCAGTTTTGTGACACTCTTATCGCTTCAAGAGCCGCTTCTTCATGCTCTGTCTGTGGTTAGGGCGTAACCCGCTTAAGTGTCAACTATGTCAGGTGGTTCCAAATTTGCATAGCTGTGATCAAATTGAGTATTAAACTTGTTGCAGATGTTTACATAATGAAGTTATCGAGCATTGAGAGTAAGGCGTTCCGACTTCGATTTACCGATGAGCAACGATACCTGGCCGTAGCACGACTTAAACAGCATCCTCTGGCAGAGATACAGAGACCAGTTCAGTTTACGAAAGACCTGGCAGGGGGCGCCGCAGCGCTACCGACCGCCAGGATAACCGTGCATCACCCTACAAACAACAACAACAAGCCGGCCCGGTGGGGAAGGTGGTAGCGGGTTAGCTCCGTAAGGGGACCGTTGCTCCTGTACCGGGTTCGATCCCAGGCTGGGGTCGGAGGAGAGTTGTCGCTGATGATCGCCATAGCGTGAAACAGCTGTACGACATCTCCTTGGTGTCCGACATGAGAGAGACCTCCCGGGTCCTTGGGGCCCACGGTGTCGGGGGACCGGGCCGTTTGTCGGCTCGACGAACATCTCTCAGTAACAAGGAGGACTCGACAGAGAACAGGCCACTTATCTTTACGGGATGCGATGCCATTGCAGGAACCTCGTTCGGAAGTCCGCTCAACAACAACAAAACCAGTCTTCAGATCACAGCCTGACACTGTACCCGATATGAATGTCTGGATGCTCCTAATTCTCTGGTCGCGCTCTTGTCGTCACGATCCGAAGATCTGCTTGCCTGTTAGACCTAAAACTGTCACAAAATTTCCGTCAAGTCTGTGAGAAAACAACAAATCCGTATGCGGATAAATACGATAGCAGCTTCCGAGACCCCCAGGATCCTCACACCTGTTGGTATTAACCAGGTAGGCCACTTCACGTTTCCTCCAGCCTCCGGGACCCCGGGCTCCTCCCACCTGTTGGTATTAACCAGGTAGGCCACTTCACGTTTCCTCCAGCCTCCGGGCTCCTCCCACCTGTTGGTATTAACCAGGTAGGCCACTTCACGTTTCCTCCAGCCTCCGGGACCCTCCCACCTGTTGGTATTAACCAGGTAGGCCACTTCACGTTTCCTCCAGCCTCCGGGCTCCTCCCACCTGTTGGTATTAACCAGGTAGGCCACTTCACGTTTCCTCCCGTGTTCACCAACACAAGCATTATGAACAAAGTGAACTGAAACACTCAACATGACACACACACACACACATATTAAAAGGACGAGAATTCTAACTTGTGCAGACAAACAAAACAATAGAAAACTAAGACAAAAGAAGCGCATTAAACTAATTTTTTTGGTCAAATATTCTACAAAGGAAAGCCGATGTTCACTTATCATGAATGATGGTGATGATGGAATGAATCCAATACATGGAGATAACCTAAGAAAAGTCTGACGAGGCAGTCGATACCACAATCACCGGTACTTGTGTGTCGCACCTATAACATACCTGCGGGTGATGACGGAAATGTTTCGCTGTTGCGAGCTCAGCACAGCAGCAGAGGAAGCGGACTAACGGCGGAAACAATAGATTTTCTAAGTAAAAAATTACTGATCAAAACCAAATTCTAAGGATAGGAAAAAAAAAACAACCAGCACCCTTTGACGTCAGTGGGCTCATTTCGCGCACCTGGTATCGGCTATTAACCCTTTGTTTTTCGACGATACGCGCATGCAGTGTGGGAGAGAAATCATTAAAAAACTGACCTGTAATACAGGTGTTGTTGATTTTGAAGGCTACGTAAAACTCCTGTAAGTCCCGTACCATTTCACTTTCTAGCGGTTTCTCCAAGAAACACCAGACAGCAGCCCCGAAAAACAGGTAACAGAAAATAAACAGTATCAAACCGAGCAACCGACACGAGCTCTTTCCGTGAGAGCAGCATTTCTCCATCCCTCGTCCTCCGGCTAAATGCTGTTAATATATACAAGGTTTCCACGGGTTAATTCATTTTTCGGCGCAGGTGACAGGTTGTTCGCCGCGTTAGCCACCTAAATATTTGCCTGCCCCAGGTGCAAACTCACTCCTAGGGTACGATACTGGGTGATTATCGCCTCGTCTCTTTTCGATCAAGATCAGATCATCAGGGTGCAACCCACTGTCGGTGTGGCCACAGCTGGGGGCTCTCTTACCGACTGTCACAGCGTATGAGGTCACTTGATATACTAGATTCAAACGGGTTGTATCTGTTTGTCGGCCGTCTGTATTTTACCATCGATGCTTTCTCTTCGGATGAGACGACCCCGCATCTCTATAAACTTAGCGATCGCAGTAAAAGAGTGCCCTTTTCCTTGTTTGGATAATAACGCAATCTTTATTTTGAGATGAATAATCCATTCCCCCCCCTAAAAATCCGTTATACTCTTTCTTTTTCACGCCTTTTGCCAATGATCTACTTTCCCATTAAGGGTCCGGTAGCCCCCCCCCCCCCCACACATGGAACTGAACAAACTATAACTATTTACCTACAATTAATAACAAATGAATACACAAATTCAATTTCACAATGATTGATGAATACTTTAAGCATCCAACGAAGCTGTAGACGTACCCGATGGCACTTCGTTCACACAGGTGTGACGATTATTTCCTTTTATTCGCTAACCTTTTCCCAGGAGAGCGACATCAAAGACACTGTAAGCAGCATTACTTACCTGGAGTGGCAAAGTGGACTAATAAATGTCGACGCTATAATCACACAATCAATGGAAGGAAGCGTCTTCTTCTGTACTGTTTGCATTTCGAATTTGTGCAATCAGATTTCGACTGAACAAAATCTTCAAGGAAGCGATATAACTTCATTTCTATCGAGGTAAAATAAAAAACAAACAAAAGAAAAAGGGGGCTAGCAAGACACGTATATGAGAACCATAATAACTATCCAAAGGTTGGTGAATGAAAGCGCCAATCTAGATGGCTGCAACATCAAATTGTAATACTATCACAGGTGTACATTTACTGTTATAGTATTCAGTAATTATACAAAGGCAGAAATTTTAAAACGGTTAGTATTAATTATTCCATAAAGTGAAGCGAGGGAAGAAATCGTGAACTTGTCATTTCGATGTGGTAGGCCGCTCAAACTTTCTTTCTACTTCTGGCAAATTGTTCTCAAGCTAAAAATTTGTTCAGTTGCTTTTTACTTTTCGCTCAATCAAAAAACAATTCAAGACAACCAAAGCTATTGCTTTCCTGATACCATGACGAACTTTGATTGCTTAACATGATCAGGTGTAGAGAACTGCTGTTGTAAACCTAAAAGCCTGGTTATACAAGCTGGTTCACCCCACTACCTAAGATGCACACAGTACATTCCTTCATTAACCTAACCATTTGTAATGACAAATCTATATATCACTCCAACCATATGGATTCTTCATTACAAGTTTGACTAAATATACAGCCACTGCAGCACAAATACCAACTAGCTCTTCTGGGACAATCAGATGGTATAAGGTAAAAATTTGATTGATTCACAGTAATCAGATTTGTTGTTTATTCCATTTGGCATGAGGATAAGCATGTGCTTACTCTGAAAATGGCCATGGTCTCCCACAAAACTCTACACACTATTATTTGAACTTTTACAAAGCAATGAATGTCATGATGTGACTTGAAATAATGAAGAGTGGTGTCTATTTGGTTGACACTTTTAATTGGCTGACAGAAAATGCAATGCAATAAGCTTTATATTAAAATTTCAGTCTATCCAAAGTTGTAGAGAGCAAAATGGTAAATCTGGAAATCAAAGAGTTCTATTTGCCAAGATTCTGTCTATTAGCTTTTTTTTTCATTTGACAGCTTCCTGTCACATATACAATACTCTCTCTCCACAGGCCATTCTTTTAGGGTGTTTGTGAGACTCCTGGTGTATTCCTTCACACTGGTTCAACAACAACAAAAAAATAAAATTCTGGTGCAACCTCCACCCAAGTAATTCTAAAGTTGGCTCAAAGGCAAATCACTATTCTTGTTCATACAATAAACTAAAATGTTTTCATTAGCTAATTTTTAGGACAGAATATTGCTCATCTGTCAATAAATAAATAGGAGACATGCTAGGAGAAAATTGAATTTAAAAGTTGGATGACTGCTTTTGTTATAAAATGAAGTTTTCTTGATTGTTGCCCAGTCTAGTAATTGCTCTTTCTGAAATTAGTTTTCTACCAACACAGATAAGTCATCTTTACATGGTTTCCACATGACATTTACTCTTTCATATTTATAACGCAAACACTACATAAACTGGTATACTTGGATTTTATGTCAGGTATTAAATATAAATTAAAGATGATTTATTTTTTGTTGTCTGAAGTAATTGACAGTTTATTTTTTTTCTCTTTTAACATACATCTGTGTTGATGGAAAAAAAATATGCTTTTACACACCTCTCTCTCACATGGAAATGTACAGTGTCGCCAGCTACGACAATTTTTTTGCAATCGGTAATGCCAGAGCTGGTGCTACTAGTTATAAAACCAATAAATCAACATTCCATCCCAAACAAAACATGCTGCAATGGGTTCTGTATCTTAAGAAAATAATGACTTGATTTCAACAAATCCTACAAGGTTTGTCATCAGATTGATCCACATTAAAGACAGCAATGCTGATTTCTGAGATCAGTGTCTAAGGTATCGTTCAATTGGTATTACATAAGCAATAAAACAAAACCAGTTCTTAAAGCAGTAATGGTATCCATTAAAAAAAATCTGATTTTAGTTGAAAATTATACTACTTTAACAATACCTAAATGAAAGCACATGATTCTTTCTATAAATTATTAAAACCAAAAAGGAAAATTTATGCAGGGTTAGTTTTTAATGTGTTATGCAGTGTTCTATAGAAATAAGTTAGAAAGTACATAAATTACTTTAAAATGGTCACAGGAAATCTATCTACACCCCACCCGTTTCTCGCGTCTCTATAGAGAGATCTGCTCTTACCTAACAAACCCTATGACAAGCAAAAGAAAGTTTCCATTGTACTTGCAGTCACTTTATTGATTTTATTTCTTTTTGCTTCAGAAAATCCACTTTAAAAAATATTTTAAAAAAATAGCAGTTGATAAATATTTCTTTACCTCTAGGGGATTTCTATATTTACAGAGACTTTGCTGCCACTTTGGAGTAACTAAACAAGATGTCAGAAACACTTTAGTTACATAAGTAATCTTGATCAGCAGCTCATTTGGCCTTTTGATTTACATGAATATAAATTATACTGACGAGGTTGTAGCCATTAATATACAAATATTCACACAATTTAACAATAGAAACAAAAATAATGATCAAGTAAAGATATTATTTGGATGGTCAAGAAAAAACTCAAAATATAAGATATTGAAATCATAGAGGAAAATCTGTTTCTTTATAGCTAAAAGTCAGTTTGCTGATATAAGAATAAGTGAATGTGAAGCAAATAAAATACTCTTATACGAACAGTCCTGTAACACTAAGTTATACGCATGCAGACGAGCCTGTGGGATCCAGTGTTGGATCGAAAGGAGCCGGTCATAAAGTCTTTTATATCACACAGCTGAGTATGTAAAACAAAATTTCAAACAAATAGCAATAAAATAAAATTTATTAAGCCAGATTCATGCAAACAATACAGATATAAGCATAAAGAATCAAACTGAACGGATCGCTTTGTTATAAAAGTTCCTAGAGTTGTGGCCATGGGAATAACAATATTCTACTGTTGTAATTTCAAACGTGCAGTGCAAGCAACAACAAACAACAAGACAAAACAGAATCTCACCAATGGCAGTAGGAATCCTTCATTCGTTAAAATATTGTACAAGTTATCTGCCTTGCCTATGCAAAGGGTTAATACTTTAAATGAACCTGCGCGCCATACCAATTAGAGTGGAAGGCAGTTTCACCCCAATTTCAAACTGATAGCTAACCAAAAAAAGACAAAACAAGAACAGAAATGTATGCTGACAGAAGTTCAATACGAACTCGGAAATTAATAGTAATAGTAATAATAATAATGGTAATAATAACAAGCGCTTGGCCGGGGGAGCGGCCCTGGAGGACCTGCGAGGTGATTATAATTGAGCATCTCGGTCTTCCCAGTACAGTGGTCGCTCCCTTGACACGCCTGGGGGGGAGAGGGTTACTAAGGTGTCCTCTTGAAGACCCCCCCGACTTTCTACCTACACCTTTGGGCGACAGAGACCGGGCCCACGGTCACCGTATGGGCGGAGCTACCCGGCAGTGGCCAGAAGAGATAGGAGGAAAGAAGGCGGGCAGGACAAGATGCGGGGGGGGGGCAGCCACTGAAAACGACGACGACTACTACTTCATGCGACCTGCTGCTGCTGCTGCTGCTGCTGTTACCTGAAAGGCATCTCCGGTTGTCATCCAAGAACCTGCTCCTGTAGTTCTGGATTTCCTTCAGCAGCATCTGCTCTTTGGGGCCTTCTATCGCCGAGAATATCGAGGCGCCGATCACGAGAAAGAGCAAGTAGAACCCCAGAAGTACGAGCAGACGAACGTTACTCTTTCTGAACTCCATCATTTCAGCTGCTGGTTCTCATCCCTCCATCTCTCTCATCCCTCCTGTTTATTGGCATGACGATGAGCGGCTCGGAACCGCGTCACAGCGGTCTCCCGCCGCGCACTGACAGAGTGCGCCTTCTCGGCTGGAGGCTCCTCTCCTCTGAAGCTTGCCAGACCCTTTCGATAGCAAAGCGGCTGTTTGCGATTAGAGGAGAGCAGCGTTGACATCATCTTTTTCCTTTGATTTCCACGATGGACTATAACAAGCACCGACCTCTGTAATCTGCGCATCGATACAGGCAATAGCTGTTTATCCAGTTTTCGCACTTATTTTTTTTTTTCCGGAAGGGGAGATAACTCGTTTTTGCTGTCGCTGTTCGCTTGGCAAGAAAGGCGGGAAGACCGGTTTGACTTGGTTTTCTGAAAATTTCTGCAGAACTGAATCCTATTCCTTTCCATATTACAACAGTTGTAGATCATTATTATTGGTGGGGGGGGGAGGGAGGACTTGTTATTAATTGAACAACGTCAGAAGAGTTGGAGCCGGACATCATCATCATCCTCCATTTGGCGACCTCTCCTATTTTAGAATATAACTCTGTTGGCAAACACGGACTAAGTATAATGAAGAATAGACCTGACTCCATTCTCTTTCTTACCTAAGCTGTGATTGTTGACGAGTCGGAAAAAGAAACAAATTATCATAATTGTACAAGTAATTCGTGGGGTTACTGATAATTATGCAAGGTTTCTTTGCACTGCGGTGGCCACCTAAGATATGCAAAGTGAAAGTGTGTGTGTGTGTCTTGTATTGAACGGCGGTGATCATAAGTAAAGAAAGATCTATGCTGGCGGTAACAAGGATGCTTTTTATTGTTAAGGACACATACATACATACATACATACATACATACATATATATACATACATACATATATATGGCCAGAAAGCTATCTGTTGTAGTACTTAAAGAATTGCTCTCTCTTGACAGGATTAACGCCAAGATGAGACTCGTCTGTGATGTTATGGTCGTCAGTCGTCTTCTGGAATCTCTCAGCCTGAAGAATTCTGGACGAAAATGTCGAACTCAGCTGTCGGTTGGGCACAAACCGGGAAGCGGTGATGAAGAGAGAGCCATATACCTCATGTTGTGCACATCTAAGGATAGAAATGGAGTCAAATATCTTGTAAGTATCAGTCAGATCTCCTGACTAGAAGCTGGTTGTATACTTACCAGAAAAAATTTTTATGAAAACAGGGTAATCATTAAACGAGATCTCGTAACCAGTGAATAGCTTCACTCTGTGGATGTAGTGTTAAAACCATTATGTTAACTATATGAAAAAAAAGTGACTCATGAATGACAAATTAAACAACTTCAAAATTTATTATCCCTGGTATTTTCTAGAATAAATGCTAAACATTTATAACTTAAGTTATTTTAAAAAATGCATGTGAAAATGTTGCATATTATGCAAATTGACCATCCTTATATAATGTATGCTTTACATTAAAACAAAACCTTCCAATTCTGTATTATAAAAAAAGTTATAGTAGTAATGGTTATCTGTTCTGTTTTTTAACCATTAGAGTAGTGAATGTATATAGCAAGTATGCCTGGTGCTGTTGTTCAGTGGAATGCAAGAAATACATATAAAATATATTGGATAGCTTGTTTAAAGGAATGGGGCCTTATATAAGCTGAAAGCCTTTCTGCTCTGTAAATAACTATTTTTTTCTTTGTCCAAAATTATCATGGAAATAGACTTTTCTATTGTTACATTTCATTTTATCTCACGTATCCAAACATTTGAACTGAGAATTCTTTCTGTCTCACGTTTACTTGCATGGCAAATTTTAATTAAAAAGTATTTTCCATTAGTTTTGAGAACTGATATCATAGAAAATCTGATCTAATTGCAACTTGAAATTGGAACCAAGTTGATTTATTGCAACTGCACCCATCCAGATACCTACAAATTATTTCGACCAGTTGCATGTGATCTTTACCACTCGTGTGGTGCAGTAAAAATTGGAAATATGAGGGCACAACTGTTCAGTTTCCTAAATAACAGTTAAAATTATAACGTTTCTCCCTTGCATTAGCAAGTCACCATAATATTCCCAAACTAAACTTCAAAAAATACTTTAGAACAGGAAGATATGAAACTAAGCTGCAGTTTGTTACATCACCATTTAGGACTTCAGTTAAATTCATGGCCCCACCAGGTTTTGGTGACTTTGTAACAACCTCATCTTTCTGCAAATTTAAATTTGTACATAGTGCTCACTAACTCACACGTGAGTGGTAATTCCTTCATGGGAGATCACTGCAGATAAAATATTTATAATTGACAAAAAGGAGCATGGATTTACTGAAATTGTAGTTTTCCATTTTTTAGTTAATACAAAAAACAATCTATTGAGAAAAGTATGTTCATTAACAAGAACATTCCATGAATAATTACCTACAAACACGGTCAGACAAGTGGAAGTGGTTGATAATGTTTTCACACGTTTTAGAAGTATTTTTTGTGATTCCATTTTAAGTTGTCAATAAGAAGCCCTGAAGAAAAGTATAACTTTTATTTTCAGTTAAAAAACAATGTTGAGCACATTTTTACCAAGTTTGTAAACCAGGGAAAGGCAACTGTTAGAATCCGACAGCCTCAGCAGGACCTGCAGTTAAGCAAGGTAGGCTTGTCTAGTACAGCCCAGGTGGTGGTGGTTTCTTTGTTATTAAGATGTGATGAAGAAAACTTGCATACTATACTATTTGAGAAAACAATTGTATGTAGTGGTCTTGTTATATTTGAGTTAGTATTGAACTATAGAGCTGTAACTAAGTTGATGTTTTAACATAGTTCTTTACTGACATTAAAATTTATAAAGATAGCTTATTTTTTTTGGTATTCCTTATACTCTTTATTTCATACGGGTGATACACTTTTAAATGAGAATAAAACACTTATTAGATGATGTGTAACAATGTATAATATTATTCTATTAGAAAATTGTAGGCAGTTTTATCCAACTAGTAATACAATTAATGCATGGATATGTTAAATGGATATGATATGATATTCTTTAGAAAATTCTGTAACTTTTCCTTACCCAGATGTTGGAAACACTTATTTAATATTGCGATTTAGTAGTTTGCATGTGTTTTGGGATTCATTTTATTAACATCCACTCTTTGTTATAACTATTTTAGTCATTAAAAACAAATATTAAGGTTAAGCATGGATTTACAGATCCCAAAAAGCTTTATAAAGGAAAAAAATTCAGTTAAAAGGTACTAGATTGTGCACTTTGTATTGCAGGCAGATCCCATCCAGTTGCGGAGTTTTTTATCAGTTCTTAAGCAGAGCTCACTTGACAAGTCTCCGAAGCAAAGCTGCCTGTCTGTCTTGATTCCTGCCAAAGCTAAAACTGTAGAGAAACCAAAGAAATCATTGACCATTCTGCAAAAAGCTGATTATCCTGTTTTATCAGGCTTTCCTTCATCATTGGAACAGCTCCAAGTGTCACAGTGTAAAATAAAGAAGGTGGACTGCAGAATGTATCAGCTCAGACATTTACAGGTGTTAAATTTGAGTGAAAACAACCTGGACAGTCTACCAGTGGAGATGAACATGCTCAGTTTAAAAGAGCTGAGGCTGGACAAGAATCTTTTTAGGTCTTTTCCTATCATCTTGTGTAAAGGTACCATTTCGGAAACATTGCGTTGTGTTGATCTTAATGATAACAAAATAGAAAAACTTCCTGCAAGCATCAGCAATCTACAAAAACTATTCACTTTAAAAGTAAATTCAAATTTGCTAGAAAGTCTACCTGCTACTATGGAGAAAATGAATAATTTGCAGTATCTTCTGGTTGCTTATAACCAGCTAAAAACTCTGCCTGTTGGATTTTTAAAACTTAGATTTGATGTACTGGATTTGTCCAATAACCCTTTGATGGATGCACAGCCTGGTATTATCCAGTCTCAGCTTGGAGTTCCTTCTCTACAGGAATGCTCAGCTAGGATTGTAAGAAAACATAGGTAAACACATTTACTATACTATGTTGCTTTCTCTAACAAAGCAGCCTTTGTGAAATGACCTATCTGAATTTTTGGAGAAATTACCTAAATAGGAAAAAAAAAGGGGTTTTGTTGATTAAGATGATCTGCTTTTTTAAAAAACCAGTACATTGAAAAGAAAAAGGCAATTCAGTCAAAATCATTTGATATTGAAATTTTGGGTCAAGTACAACATTTACTCGAATTTTCTTTGGCAGGAAGTCTGCCAAAACAGGAATACAAGTAATCTTTTCGTAATGAACAAGCTAATTTTATATTTAGCTGTCATCAGATTTTTTAAAATGTTGTTAGTTCTTGTAAATTGATAATTCGATCAGATAATTTCACAGAATCATTGAAAACTTGTAGTGAAGCTAATTTTCTGCAGAAGTATCTGGTCTAGTTGAAACAGAAAAATGCATTTATTAATATTTGGGAAAAAAAAATTATGGACGACGTGCTGGACAGATCTTGTAAACTGGCACCACAGGTCATTCTATAAGTATAAGATTTTACTGCCTTCATACCATTAAATCAAAAATAGATTTATATAAAGCAAACTTTCTTGATGTATGTATTAAACAGGTAGGTCCTAGGTTAAATTAAAGACTCATCTCAATTATGATGGAGGTAAAATCTGTAAACAAAAGTTGGAAGCATGCAAGAAATTACATAGAGTTCTGTATATAAAAAATTATTTTTGTCATTCTGGTATCCATAGCAATAAATAAACTAAAAAAAAAGTGACATTGCATTGTTAAAGTGGAAAGATCTTTTGGAATGTCAGGGCAGAAAAAAACAATGCAGTTGGTACATTGATCAGTCTTGGTATAATTAAATTCTAATAAGTGTTAACACCTTCAGTCATTTAGATTCAATGATGACCAGATTACCTATACTCAGGTTTTTTAAAATATAAAATCTGAAGAAGATTGACAAACTTTTGCAGGCAACAGTGACTACCAAAGTTGACAAATTATTTCATCAAATTTTATTTTTTACTCCACATGCCTGAACATAAATAGTTCACCCATTACAAGAGTTTGTTGGTAATGCCATAACATCTTTAATTATAACATTGATATATGTACAGTTGAATGTTTTATTAGTGTTTACTAAATCTGAAAAGCATTATATACTTTTTTTAAATTTTAGAATACCTTACGAAGATGTTGTTCATCACCTTTGTGAATATGTGAGCAATACCAGGGAATGCTGTTGTGGGAACATAATATTTGGAACATTTATTCACTACATCACCAAAATCAGTGTTCGGTTGATACCTGCAAGTACCATGCTGTTTGAAAAAGCCACAGTACCCATTGAAGCTTACTACTGTTCTACCAGGTGCATGAACAGATTTTCAAATCTTACCAGCTAACCAATCTCTTAGTTATTATAGTTGATTTAATGAAACAAAACCAATGGAAAAGAAAGTTTAATTTGTTTCACATCTAATGTACAGATTAATATACAGTGTCCTTTACAAATAAATCTGATGAAAACATCCTGGTATCAAGAAAAACTTTTTATCTTTTAAATTGTATTTTTGGGGTAAAAATTTCTTAACCACACCAATGCCCACACACATGCATCACGAATGGGTGAAGATGCGTTATCCATAAAGTTTTAATGATTATACAAAACTGTTTTCAATTTGTATTTATTGTTATTTTTTGTCTTTTTACATGTTCAAGGGCTTTATAACAATTGGCAACGTTAAATTTAGAAAATAATTTGTGAACTTTTTTATTCAAACAATCTCATATGCAAGATGAGATATCAATTAAGACTTTGGGTGACAAAGGGTAAAAGCAAGAAATTTGGAAAATTTACAAAGGATTCCATTTTCACAAAACACAGCCATCACAAGCTACATCAATAGAAAACTGCAGGTGCTGAGTAGAGCAGTACTGCTGCTATAATAATGTACAATGTTCAATAAAGCTGATGTAGCCTTTAAGAGGTCCATTCCTAATCTAACTATATCTTTTGTTATTAAAAAAAAAAAACAATGGTTAGTAAATTTTTCTGATGTAATAAGGAAAAAGCTGCTGACTACTGCACCAAAGTTTGTACAGAGTTTTCATACTTTCCACAATCCCCCATGGAAGAACGGTCTAAAACATGATTGGGATTATTAGATTATTTTTTTAAAAAAAAAATGATGTTTTTATTCTACCCACCCCATGCGTCGCATTTTATGAGAAAAAGAAAAAAAAAAACATGCATTTCCCCATTAGGTACATTACCATAAACATAAACTGTGCATGTAATCACCACATTTGCTTATTAAATAGACTCTCTCTCTCTCTTTACTAAATCCACTCACCCAAACACACATCTGTAGACATTTTCTGTACAATGACACCATTATCTTGCATGATACAGATTTTTCCTTGGTCTGCATCACTTTGCTGGACACATGGTTTTTAATCTAGCCAGCCTGCCTGCCCATTCTGGTATTGACTCAGCAATACACTATACATCCACCATGGTTAGTGCTAGTGTCATGAGGTCCAGAGGCACTGATTTCAACAGTCTATACTGTTTGGTCCGAATGGAAGTGATTCCAGCGCAGTAATTGGATCTGTTATGTCAGTATTATTAGATTCCCCTTGGACTAAAGTATCTTCTGCCTCTAGTTCAGAAAAAGATTTTGAGTTTGGAAATTCTTTTGTTTCTTCTGGAATATTGACTTCTTCATCTTCCATTCCTGCAGGCGGCTTCATTTTGGAAAACTCTTCTCGTAGTTGATTATAATGTCTCTGAAAAGTAAAAATAAATGAAAAGAATCAGTTTTATTTTTTAAACTGGGCACAACGTGGTAATAAAATGCCAACTAAAGTGCACATACTAGCACAAAACTACTACCAGTACACATGCATACTATAAAGCAATGAGAGCCTTTTATTGTTGATGCATATTAATGAAAGACAAAAGAGAATGATGTGATTGCAAATTCACTACGCACAGCATCAATGGTTTAAGAAATGTCACTACACAAGTAGTTAAACTACCCTTTATAATGCCTGATTTCCAAAAAAAAAAAAGCAGCAGCAGAAATGTATTGATCAAGTGCAATAATTAATTTGTAGCTAAAATTTGCTTACTTTTAGTGCTAGAGTGCTATGTGCTATATGCCGTCCAGTCCTCTTGTCACTGCTGTAAGACTCCATCTCAGTGATCCACTGTCCACACTGCTGTAGCACCTCATGTCTTTTCATCCAGAAGTGGTTCTGAATTACCTACAATGGACAAGTCCACTTGTGAAATTTATTTCATTCAATAACAGATTTGTCTTCATACATCTCTTCACATCTAACCTCAAATGGTTTTATTTATTTACTATTATTAAGTAAATTTTCCATGGCTATTGTGATTAAAGAAATAAAAATCCAATGGCTATCAAGATAACAACTGAATTTTGACTCAACTAAAATAAAAATACTTGCAAGCAATGCATATCTACAATAAAGTGTAGACTAATAAGTGTTGACATGTATCCTGCTTACAAAAGTTTTGTTGGCAATGTAAAATTCCATGCTCATTTGTCAGGCAGGTAATATCACATGGACATGTTTAGTTACCTCTTTAAAACAAGGGGAGGGGTCTTTGATCTGCTCTAGCATGGCCCACTTTACAGTTGCTTGTCGAATGTTGGCATCATACTCCCTGGAGCTAGCTGTTCCTGATGGTGTGCCTCGAGATCGTTCATAACCAGGTTCATTGAAGTATGGCTCTGAGACTAGTATCAGTGACTGAATAGACACCAACACCTACAGAAAATTAAATAGAGGGATATGAAAAGTCTGCAGAAAAATGGAAATCTTTTATTTCTAAAGTATTGTTTAGTGTGTTCAAACCATTTTCTGTATTTAGAAAATGTTGATATACCAGGGTTTTACTTAAGGCTGATAACTGGCATCTGGCCAAAGCGAAATGGCACTTTAGCATTTTAAAGACTTCTCATTTCTATTTTTTTGGTTATATCCTTCCATAGAAAAATAAATTAAAAATTGTAATTGAACTATTCTAATTTTTCCCCATTTACAACACTTGTCTTCAAAAATGTCTCAATGAGTTTTGTTCTTGGAAGAAAATTTAAAAAATGTGATACAACATTCGTTTTACTGGATAAATAACGGAAAACAGCCATAAACCCTGAACTGAAGGGCATTCCTTTTTGAAGACACTGTGGTATTTAACAAAGGTAGGAGTAGAAAAAGATTACTGTTTTGGTTTGAACAATGCCAAAATACGAGATAGAGAAAAGGCAGTGTTCAGGTGATGGGATTGGCTTGAAGCTTCCGCAGGGAATATTTTGTTCTCATTTCAATTTGCCACATTTCTGTTAGCTCATTTAAAAAATAAAAAAGTAATCATGATACTAATAGTATATTGAAACAAAATCTAATTTTTTAAACATGCAAAATAAAATCAAGAAATAAGTAGAGTGGTAAGTCAAATGATAACTATTTAAAAAGAAAAACAAATTATATAAGAAGAAATTCATTAATTGTTAAATATCAAATGCATTTGTAAATATTTTGTGTGTTTCTGGCTGAAATGTACAGAAATTGTAAAAACCAAAATATAAAATAAATGTAATGTAGCAACGTAACAAAATCAAAGTTAAAAATTCTATTATCAGTAAGAAAAATGCAAATGTTCATCTAAGGTAGATAACTCTGCAGAAAAAAAAAGGAGAAATGTTGAAGTTTGGACAAATTAGTGACACAAGATGATCATATGAAGCATACAATTAAAAAGCAGCATTATTGTAAAGTGATGTAAATCTCAATGTCTTACCTGGAGGAAGCTAGATGTCTGAGAATTCCATTTCTCTTCAGGTCTCCCATGCCAAGTGTTCAAAACACTTAAACAGACCTAAAAGTGTTGAATGTACAGATAAACTGGTAAAAACACTAAAAATTTCTTAGGGTAAATTGACGGGAACAAATGTCCCTCCAGATACAGCTAGGAGAGTAAACAACACCAACTTTCTATAGTAGAGGGTGGAGGGGCTAATTAAAACAGGTATGGAAAACATTGACATCAAATATCTTTTAATGAATAAAAATTTATTTATTCCATCTGTAAGCATCTTTGTTTCTTTTCTCCTGTCAGGTTAAAAAATGAATCAGAAAGAAACAATTCATATTGTCTGACTATGTTTGCTTTTCAAGACAATTTTTTTCCTTTTAAAATGTAACAATGAGCGAAACCAGCAGATTAGTGGGTGTCATCGACAGATATCCAGCAATTACATGTTCAAAACAAACCGATTATTTCTCTATTGTGAGTTGAACTGAAATCCTAATTTGTGCAAAATTTGAAACAAAGCATCATTTATGTATTTTGTAATGACAGAAAAAAATAGCTGTTTCCTCACCACAGGTTTACTTTAGTGAAACAGAATTAACTAACTTATTACTCTGACCATTAACATTTCACTGTGCTGTGCATATGCATACATAATAAAATACACCTTCATAATGTCACAACTGTTTACCAGTCACCTGCTCACATGTTTCTGTCACCTGGACAAACAACATATGGTTAGCTAATATGATTAGTGATTTCAACTTGAATCACAAAGTGCTGAGTCTGCAAGATACATACAAGATATTAATACATTGGTTGACCTTGTTTTGTAGGGAAAGCAATACATAAATATAGAAACAGTAAATTAAAAGTGTATTTATATTCAACAATAATTTAAATAGTTAAAATTCGTTTAATGCTTGAGATGATACTTTTTTTTTATATTAACACCAATAGGAGGTACATAAGAGTTTACCATTTTATCTATAATTAAACAGGTATCTTTCAAAAAATAGCAACATATTTTAAACTGAAGTTTTCTAAAGACTGCTTTTGTTTAATATGACTGTGGGAGCAAAACTAGAATATAGTTATAAAGGGAGTAACACGTATTTAAAACTTAGCAGACTATGCACAAAAATAATCTATTCCCCCTACTTTGCACAGGGGGTTTGTTCATGGAAAAATGTGTGTACAGTGAATCCATGCAAAGCAAACTATAATATATGGAAAAAATATGGATGTGTTCCCAACACCTCCCAAAGTTTCCCTTTTTTCACTCCTGCCGTGAAAAAAAAAGTATACTCGCCAATTTTGCACAGATGATTTACATATGGAGATAAGATGGTGTTGGGTGAAGGTACAGTATTAGTTGGAGGGTGCAGGTGGTGGTGGATTATTATGGTCCAACTCCACTTTCCATCAAGTGGAGATAGTTCTACAGGGCTATCAGGTATCATGAACAGCTCCACCTGTCCCTATTGCTATCTCCTCAAAAGACTATTCCTTTTGTTGGGGCTTGAAAAGCTCTAGGTCGCCCAGCATTTTGGCCAATTCTTACAATCCTGATTTCTTCGGAAGCTGCACTCATGAATCCAGTAAGGTTTTGTGCACTTCAACCTACACACTTTTATGTTGTTGATGGTGCACCAAATGTTGCAGAATTCAAGAATTGTTGACTTATTGCATCCATCTGTAGCATTCAACTACTGGGATATTGCTCACCTCAGATAATAAATCTTAAAAGTTGATATGATGCCCTGATTAATGGGCTGAATTAAGGTGGTGCTGGGTAGCAGAAACATCACTTTAACATTGAGGAGGAGATCAGGTAAGTTTGCAGAATGTCCTGGGGCATTATCAACAAGGAGCAAAGCCTTGAAAGCAATGTTAGGCTGAAGGCAGTATTTTTCTACCATGCTGAAAAAATTGTTCATAAACTATTCATCAAACAATTTCAAAGTTATCCAAGCCCTCTTATTTGATTTCCAGTGAACTGGTAGGGCATGCTTATTAAAAGATTTTAAGACTCCTGGATTCTGGGAGTGATAAACTACTAACAGTTTACATTTAAAATCATCCATGGCATCACCACAAAACAGGTTTCTCTTCCTTGGAAATGCATGTTTATTTAGGCATGTGCTTAAAAAATATGGCAGTTTCATCAGCATTAAATACTGTGGAAAGCAGTCCTCAGTTTCTATGAAAGTCTTCAACTTGTCTGCAAATGTAGCAGCTTCTCTAACTTTTGTTATGAAGATCTTGGTGGTTGCTGAACTTCAGCCAAAAGGTTCATTTGATGTGGTACCTTCTCTTTAGCTTTAAACTCTGATAAAAGCTTTAAAGCCATTGCATGGATCACACTTGAGTTTAAAGGCATCTGTTTCTGATCTACCCAGATACCAACATTTTCTCAATCAGAGGATCTCACTCTTATTGTTTTCCTTGTATTTAGTGAACATGGCTGAGCCATAATGATTTTTATTTTCTCTGCATTCTTCTTAAATTTGTGCATGTTAGATATGTTCATGTTATACACATGTCTGATGGAGCCAGAAGACTTGCCACTCTCAAGCTTGTATGTCAACATTACTTTTGGTTTCCTCACAGGGGGTTGCCATAATACAAGAATATAATCCAGAAAGTGTGTAAAAACACAATAAATTTGTGCAAATCACAAGCATTGTGTATGTTTGGCATGGGAGACAGATTAGGGGAGTGTGCTCCACCTATCCTGACCTGTGTGCATCCACTAAACTTTACAGACACTTACCACAAATAAGTGAAACCCACCCACCTCGTATTTCTTAAAACCACTGGTGTTAAAGATAAAATGTGCTGACTAAAATTGCATATTTTAGGCTCATGCAAAGCAGGGGAAAAGTTTATGCAAAAAAGAACATTTTTATATTTACTAGGAATTAAAAAAAAATTAATTACTGTAATATCTGGAACTACAGGCTGATTTAAAAATATGCATATGCACTCTGAACATATCTATTTTTAATACTTGTTGCAGTGAATAAACAAAACTTCATTATGTACACAAGTGAACATGTGAAAACAACATACAATGGTCATCTTAAGACAAATGTTTGAAATGTCCACCATTTACACACAAACATGCACCACAATGTTCTGAGACAGATTAGCATACAATAGTGCATATGTGCATACTTCTTGCTCAATCTTTTCCTCCAAGTCTTAAGGTGTTCGAGGATTAGAATGCATACTCTGTCCTTCAGGACCACTACAGATAAAAGTCCAGAGGTGTAAGGTCAGGTGATCTTGGAGAATATTCATGAGCAGTTCCACGACAATCTAACCACATCCCAGGAAACTCCATATCAAGAAAGGCTCGAACATCTCTGTGATAATGTGATTGTACACCATCTTGCTGTAAGTAAACCTCAGAGCCTCCATACAGATGTCTTACAGCAGGAACAGCATCATTGCATAACATTTCCAGACAATTTTCACCTGTTAAAGTAATGGCTTAACAATGCCAAAAGAAGAGAGCCCAAACCACACTAACTCCTGGCAGGTTAGCATCTTTCTCCAAGTACATGTTTGGGTTTCACACTGCCCAAAACACACAGCTGTGACGGTTTATGTGCCCATTCAGTTTGAAAGATGCATTAATTGTGCATGTTAATGAATCACTTACAGAACTGTAATCTTCTATTTGGATCATCTTTGTTCAGAGCATGCAAAAGCCTAGCTATGTATGGTTTCCATTTTCCTTCAAAATACAATGCATAGTAGGTTGACTGATCTCCAATTCACATGCGGAGAGTGCCTTGATGACTTATTTGGAGAAACCTGGTGCTCTCCCTTTTCTCCTCATTTTGGACAGTCACATGGTTTTAAAATTTATCATGTATATGAACAAATGATAAAAAGTTTTGTTTATTCACTGCAACAAGTATTAAAAATAGATATGTTCAGTGTAGATACATATTTCTGAATCACCTTGTATAAAAAGCAAAAATTATTATTTATATATTCACTTAGCAATTTCCTTGAAGAAATAAATAAATAAATACCACATCAAGATAGATGAAATGTGCCACACATGATAATAGAAGTTACCTTACTGGCAACTACAGTGGTAAAATATATACAGATCTGTGTGACTGAGCTCCTTGCTTGGAAATGAACCTGATACAAAATAACAGTACTTTGACATATTAAGTCACTTTTAGTCAGAAATGTATTCTAAGAGTATAAGTAGTTCTGCAAGAAATTGGTTTATGGAAAATATAGCGATGCTTAACAACAATGAAGTTATATAAAAACTAATTTGATGTGCTAAAACTATTCTTAAAACCATACTTTGTAATTTAAAAGTATTTCTAATGTAAAATTATAGTACTTTTTTTCCTTTCTGTGTTGTCAGTGAACTTACCTTGCCATCATTGTAAAGGTTTGGATTAAAGCGGATACTGTGATTTCCAGTTGTTTCAAGGTTGATAAAAGGTGGAGAGTTTGGATAGTCCTGTGGGAAGTATACATCAAACTCAAAACAGCCATTGGCATATGGAGTGTCTGCAGGTCCTGTGATCAGTACCTGAAATCAAACCAGCAGCAGTCTCAATCTCAAGCACATAAATGCATCCACTTTTCACACAGCAGTAACTTGGCAATAAGAACAATTATTTTCTGGCCAACATAGTGTTTGAGTGTATGATAATTATTAACAACATTTTTATTTGTTTAAACATCAAAAGTAAACCATACTTTGAAATTGATAATACAAAAATATAAGCAACAAGCATTTCTAAACCTGTATTGCTATTGTGGTGGTGCTGTACACCAGCCTCAACAACATGGTAGCCTCTACATTGGATAAAACCCCGGTGAGAGAGTGTAGTGAAGTAGTTATCTGCTTGAGAGCACTGCCTATCCTGCACCATTTAGGGGCCAGGCAATTTGACTTTGGCAAGAAAAGCCCCACTAAAATTTTTCATGTAAGAAGTGGAAGAAAACTGGAGGGCCGCAAGGAAGCTCACATGACCAGCTGGTGAAGAGTGGAAAGAAACCATGCAGTAGTATGCCAAACTAAGTCCACCACCTACCCAACTGGCAGTGCTTATGCGGTAAGTTGAAATGTGTTCATTTTGGTTAAGAGGACCTGTATATAGAAGAAACAAATCCTAAACATTGCATTGCATATACAACATGTAATGTTATAATCATCCACACTGAAACTGAACAAGCTTGAAATCATATGCAAAAGCATCATTTAACATACAATAAGGTAACTCAGACCTTCAATAGCTCGAGGAGGGATGACTCAAACTGCAACTGTTTCCCAGCAACATGTTTATTGTGGTGTCATTTCTACGGCACTAACATCAGACTGATAGGTTCATGAAGAAACCTTATTCAGGTTGCCCAAGAATTACAACACTTCTACTTAAGGTTTGTCATCGTAACATCCTTGCCAGAAAAGATTTTTTCAACAGCATGATCTATCCAAAATGACCTCTAAAGAGAAAACAACCAAAGAATTTTGACACAGAAGATTTCAATCAGTGGTATGTAGTCTGGAATTTCAATGCTATGTATCTCTTTCAGTGCCACTGATACTTGCCCATGCAATAGGCTATACAACAATGCAAGTGGAAGATGAATCATTAGTACCATGTTCTTTTGATTAACGAGTCTAGATTCTATCTAGGAAATGATTCACTACCTGTGCCATTACCCAACACAATCAGTTTGGCAGGATCAAAATTGTATAGGCTAGCATTCAAGTTGGCTGAAGAACTGATATTGCCAACTTTAGAAATAGTCCAATTTCATCTTTACAGATGAAAAATACTGTTTACACCATGCATATGTTGTCAATGCTGCAGTGCAAACCTATATAATCCCTTTCCTGGTATGGCCTACATGATCGCAAGACCTAAATCCAATAACAAATTTGAGACATCCTAGAGAGGTGTGTCTGTGGTCTCCAAGTCTGCCCATAGTGTCTTGATCAGATGGAAGTGGCCTTAGTCAAAGAATGGTGCAATATCCCACAACAGCAGCCAGATTGTCTAATTTGGTTGATAACAAGAGATGTACAGGCTTGTATCAAGGTCACTGGTTGGGCAAACATTAATGCCTTTGTTGCCAAAGCCAGTCTGTGATCATTTTCAGGCCAACATTATTGCCAAAAAATTTAAATGAGCTCACACTTAAATAAAGTTTTTTTTAATGCAGTTGCAGGTTGTCTTCAACAAGAATATGGACGCATACAAACATAAATTACAAGCACTACAGGCTTTTGCTGCTTTTTTGTTGTTGTGAGAAGTATATAGACAAAAAATAAAATATTCTCTCAATCACGTAAAAAAAATTCTGGAAATATTTTAAAAATACATATTTTCCCAATATTCTTAACTTCACATTACAGATAAATATATTAAATCAACCAATTCAAATCATTAACATTATTTAAACTCCTCTAGACCTGTACACTTAGAAGTATCATCACAGTTTATTTTTTTCACAGTGTTTTTTTATATTAAACACAAGAGCCGAAGTTGCTTATCTCATGTGTGCTGCTGGTCTCATCATCTTCTTTAAAAAATTTCAATACTAATTTCTAAATTTTCATTGTTAATATTTTTTTAAAAAAGGAGTTTAGGAAAAACCGTGCACTGGAGATACTAAAACATCTCGTTTGACGGACTTGGGCACATTTCCACATCATTAAAGAGATGTATTTCCTACTGAAAAACAAAACAAAACAAAAGTATTTATGCACATGAAAGATAGTCTACCTTCATAATGTCAAGCCTGTCCTCATCACACCTTACAAAGACACTGCTGCTGGCTGAGAGGGGTAATGAAGTGGAGAGTGTCACTGCTTCCTGGGCTAAACGTCTAGCCCTTGATGGATTGCTCACACAGCCTGATGCCCTCACATTTGACTCATAATGGTGAGAGACTGAGAACTTCAAATATCCTTCATTCTCAGACACCATCACAAACGTGTCTAGAAAAAACAATATTTTTCCTTATTGTGATCTAGTGCCAAGAAAAAACACCAGCGAAGCCATTTGTAGGTTTCTTTTGGGTTTTCATTACCAAAATACTTCAGAAATTTTTTCCTCAATTCAAACATTACACTGGGAAGCTAAATCTCTTTTACATTTATTTTCAAATTTAGATTAATGTTTTTAGCATTTCCAAATTTGATAGCAAGAGATGAATGGAATGCCTGAATTATGTGAAAAAATTTCCCTTATTTCAGAAGTCACAGAATTATAAATTTAAAATAAAAATAAAATACCACAAAAATTAATTCTAATTAACTAAAATCATAGTCTTTTTACTATTTTTATTACATACTAACCTGACAATTCCAGTTTATTCTTTTGAATAATCTTAAAAACTATCAAACACTAATCCAATACTGTGTACATATGTGTACTAGTTAAAACTAATTTAGCAAAATATAAAGGAAATACCAAAAGTATATCCCCTGTTTATTTTCTCAAAATTCTGTAATTGTTAACTTACAAAACTTAACATAGGACACAAAAGAAGATTTTTTGAATACACTAGTACAGTTATTTGTCCACATAGTGAACATCACAATCTATACACTTGTGCCAATGTGGAAGCAGTACCAGTATGCTTCTACCGACTAACAGCATTCTTCACAGTACTGTCTTTTTCAAAATATTATCCACACATGGACCAAAAATTTTAGTGAGAGAGTGCCAAGTCTGGGTTGTATAGATGATGAGAAAGCACAGTCCATCTGCTCCATCCATTGGCCACCTCTGTAGCTTAAGCTCACTCTAGAGTAACCAAGATTACCAACAATCATCCCTATGGCAGATGACCGATGTAAGACTGCCAACCAACTCACACTGCATAATGCACCAGTCTTTGCAGATCAGCACATTAACTTTCTATGCACTGTCTTCATTAACAGCTGTTGTTGGCCACCTGCTGGACTTCACTTTCCCTACTTTTCACATCAACATACATATATGCTACAACAGTGAATTTCTTAATTTACAGAATGCAAAATAAAATTAAGCACATATGCTATTTGCTTCACGATGTGCCACATTCCAATGCAGTAATGGGAGAGTCAGTGCTGCTTATCACATAATCACTTGCTAATGATTGTTCTGGATGATAGCCATTCCTGTTTTCTACAGCAGTTTGCCAATTCCTTAAATCCTGACATTCCTATGGATGTGCTGCAGCCAGTCAAGTGGCCACTTCTCTTTTGTTTAAACAACAACTAACACAGTAACTATCAAACTCAGACAATGGAATTATTCAGTTTTGATGCTCAATGTCTGCTTAGTTTTGCAAGAGTCTCTACATGGTAAAGAACTGACTGGAATATGCTCGTATTTGGTGCACTTCAGTTTTGTGAGCCAACGTCATTTGAAAAGAAACTTCAAACAATAGAAAATGAAGAATGTGGGAGTATGAGGATTAGCTACAGCAAGTGACTTAAAAGTGCAAAAAAAAAAAAAAAAACTTTTTTAAGTGAACTTGAACCAATTAAAAGCAGCAAGGCTTGGGAGACCATGAGAACAGCGACTGAAGATGGGTAAGACATGCTTTGTATCTGCAGTTTATAAAAGCAGCATACATTTGGGGAACTAATAGTCGGACCAATTTTATGTGCAAAAATCTGTTTTTTTTTTTTTTTTTTTGGTTCATTTTCCATTCTGAATTGGGATGCACCTAGAAATTCACAGCAAGTTCTGAAGGCAACTCATCATTCATGGTAAAAACTCTCTGGGAATGCTAAGTTATTGCTGGATTTCTTGGTAAGTATAGGCTATTTTTGTAAAACAAGAGCTTAGTCCAGACCAAGTACATAAATGTGAAACGTGATTTTGCTGGAAAGCCTTCCCTTTCAAGACTTTGGCACCAAAGTGCAAGCATACTGCACCTGGATACAAGCAGATCAAAGAATATGAAACAGTTTTTGCACCTAATCAAGTTAACATTGTTGGAAAATTTTTAAAATCTTCTAGCTCTTAAAAACATTAATCACAGTGCTCTAGTGATCTATAAAAAAATCAAATGAATGCACGAGTGAACAGCACTGTGTTCAAAAACTGGTTTAATTTTAAATGTTTATGCCAAAAATCCTTGAAGAATCACAAACTTCCCAAGATATTTTTGTAAAGTTTGATTGCACGCTTGCCCACCTAGATGATAAAGAGGATGATATTAAGATAGAGAAACATCTGTGCATTGTTTTTTTCATTCCAGTTTGACTGCCCTTATGCAGCTCAAAAATCAAGATGTGCTGGACAGCTTGAAGTGTTGCTTTAAAATTAAACATGAGAAAACTACTAGTATACTGCATAATAAAACAAACAAGCAAAAGCTTTCTAAAACAGATATCCTTAATGATACAAGTTCATTTATTTCAAAAAAAAAAAAAGACAAACACTGACTGTACACTAAAGGCTAACAATATGCACCCATAGAGTACAATCTTATGTAAAATAGGCTATGTTATCAGTCTCTTAAAGCAGTGGTTCTCAACCTTTTTTATACCACGAACCAGAAAACTCATTAAAAAACTTCAGGTGGATCGGTATAGAAACATTTTATTTGCATATTCATTATGCAATTAATTTTAAGAGGTCACATGTTATTTTACATTGCATCTGTATGTATGCACACAATACATGTCAATGTGACAGATTTGATTATTATTATTTCTCCCCAAAATATTTTATTTCCACCACTGTTAAAAATCATACATAAGATATCACTAGCTAGCTAGCTAAATAACATGAAAATGTATGACTTACTCATGGGATCACATCAATGGGATCATTGAGTTTCTTCGCCTGACATAAGCAAGTTACATCAAGGCATTATGCTTGACAGTAAGACTCAGTGTTTTTTTCACATCAAGCCAATTCCAATGTCTGATTTTGGCAGCAGTCATTGCAGAGAAACCCGTTTCATAAAGGTATATAGATAGAAACGGCAGCAAGGTCTTCAAAGCTTTAATGCTGAGTTCTGGATATTCACCCTTTATGTTTTGTTTATTTCTAAAGGTTTCTGCCCCTGTTGGTTGTTAGGTAGCAGAAGCACACAAAGTAAATCTTCATATACGTCAGTCATGAGCAACCCGTGGCTCACGATATCCTAATATGCAGCCCAAATCTCTTCAAGAAAGCCACTGCTGAGGCAGACATTTTGGTGTGTGCCAGTTATTTGGTCTCCAAAATCCTGGCAAAACATATGAAGCCTTTTGGTGATGGCGAGATGGTGAAGGAATGCCTTGAAGCTGTGGCTGATGTAGCATTTCCTGAGAAGGCGGCTATTATTTAAAAAATTAGCCTGCCAAGGTTTACTGTGGGTAGGAGGGTTGATGACATGTCAAAGAACATTGACGACATCCTGAAACGTAGAGCATCAAATTTCAAGTGGTTTTCCATAGCACTGGATGAGAGCACTGACATGTTCCATGTAGCTCAACTGGTTGTCATCATTTGAGGCATTGATGCTGAATTTAACATAACCGAGGAGTTAGTGGGTATGGTGGGAATGATGCGCACAACAACCGGTGCGGATTTGAAAGAGTTGATGAAAGTACTGAAGGGGTTGTGGCTACCTTTAGAGAGGCTGAGTGGCATTGCAACTGATGGGGCCCCATCAATGGTTGGAAAGAACAACGTCTTGACAACTCTCATCTCTCAAGAAGCTAGGGCTCTGACTGGTCGTGAGTTAATTTTGTGTCACTGTTTGTTGCATCAAGAGCACTTATGTGCAAAATCTCTGGGGATGGAAAATGTTGTTGCAGTTATTGTGAAGCTTGTGAATTTTATCAGATCAAATGGATTGAATAATCACCAATTCAGAGAGTTGCTGAGTGACATGGCATCTGATTATGGAGATGTGGTTTATTATGCTGAAATGCGATGGCTAAGCCGTGGTCAGATGTTCAACGAGTTTATGATTAAGGAAGAAAGTGAACTCTTCTTAGATATGAAGGGGAAGCCAGTGAAGGAATTTGGCGATCGTGAGTGGATGTGTGATTTTGCGTTTTTGATCGACCTTACTCAGCATCTCAATGAACTGAATCTGAGGCTCCAAGGAAAGGATCAGCTCATCCACACCATGTTTAACAAGATCAAGGTGTTTGAATCCAAGTTGTCGCTGTGGGAATCACAACTTCGCTCCAATAACCTTGTTCATTTTGAAACGTTGAGGAAGGAGAATCCAGATGACTCTGCAAAATATGCAGAAGAGATTCGGCAACTCAAAGATAAATTTCACTTCTGTTTTCAAGATTTCAGAAGATGCGAGGATATCTTCAACATCTTTTCCATTCCTTTCGATGTCAGTGCTGAAAGTGCACCTCCAGAGCTTCAAATGGAGCTCTTGATCTTCAGTGTAGCACTGAACTGAGAGCAAAATTCCACGATGTGCTGCTCCTTGACTTTTACAAGCTCTACCTACCAAGGAAGAGTTTTCCCGAATTGTCAAACCATGCTTTGAAGATGGTAAGCTTGTTCGGCATCACTTACATCTGTGAGAAATTTTTTTCAAAAATGCAGGTGCTGAAAAACAAGCATCGAAATCGGCTGGGAGGTGAATGCATGGAAATCTCCTTGTGCACCGCATCGTCTCAGATCGAGCCGGGCATACAAAGACTTGTGAAAGAAAAAGAGTGTCAAGTGTCGCATTAAGCTGCTTAAATAGTAGTATAAATAAAAATCATCATACAATATACATTTTCTTTTATTTTGGTATAAAAATAAATTTTGTGTGTCATAAAAGGGGTGGTTATGGATTATGTTGGTACTCACCAGGCTTAAAGCCTGCAACACCGTAAGAAAAAATGCATGTGGCCCACACCCAGAAAAGGTTGCTCATCACTGATATACGTTATCTTCAAAAACATAATGCACATACACTAACAGCATTGCCTTGTTTTCAATATCAGTTGATTCATCTACCTGAAAAGAAAACCACGGAGATCCATTTATCCTCTCCAGCAACTGCTCCTCAATGTCCTCAGCTATTTCACCTATCCTCCTGGAAACAGTATTGTCAGAAAGAGGAAATTGTCCTATCTTGCAAGCTGCTGTTTCTGCAAACAGTTCACGGCAGACATCTTTCACAGCAGGAAGAATCACCTCTTTGCCAATTGTAAAAGGCTTTTTAGCTTTGGCAATTAGGTGAGCTACAAGAAATGATGCTTTCCAGCAGCCATATTTGAGGGCACACATGTGATATTGCAAAATAATTGTTTCTGTCCTTCAAATTTGCTTCTTTTTTTTTTCAGTTCAAAAAAATCAATGGTTTTTCCTTTTAGAGCAGGCTGTTTAGACTTGAAGAGCTGAATTAGCTTTGAAGATTTTACTGCTTTGTTGGACAGTGTTTTGGTGCATATAACACAGTGCTTTTGGAGCCTTTGATCGCCATAAGCAATAAAACCTTACTTTAAATACAAGGAGTCATACCTGTGATTGAACATTGCTCTTTTTCCTTTTTTTGCATTTTCTTGGCATTGTATATCCTTTATAATGTTCTCTTTAACTTTCAGAATGTCAATGTCTTGCAGAAGCAATCTTTCCAAAAAAGAAATCCATGGAAGTTTGCTCGATCATCTTTTAGCTGCTGTATTTGACGTAAGTGACTAAACACCAATTTAAAGAGTTAATAGAACAGTTGTAGGAGTTGCAGGTGACCAGATGAGTGAGCAGGATGATTGACCTGCTCAATGGAAGTCTCCATCAGGTGGTCTGACAAGGAGCCAGACAAGCGAAGGTCAAGCCAATGACATAATGGCTCAAGGCTACAGTAGGTGGATGTCGGAACCAGGTGACATGAGAGCATGGTTCAAGAATGAAAGTACAGTGAAAGTACAATGCACAAAATGATCAGAAAGGGCAAATGAAGTCGAAGGCAACCAAGGCCAAGCATGGTGACCAAAGTCATCCAGCTCAAGAACTGTATAACCAGATGACTTATGTATTGTACTTAACTCCCACTCTTCATACAGTCATTGGCTAAGTGAGGACATTCTTGCCAAGCCAATCATCAAGGCATGAGCATAGCCTAGCACTAGCATTGTGCCATGGCCCAGCACCAGTCTGTGGACAGTCTTAAAGACTCACAAATGTATGTGCTTGAATAATCAAAGTAAAATGACTCACCAAACTGTAGACTTTTCATCACAGACATGTACTTCTCATCCAAAGACTTGTTAATAAATGCATCTCTTTTATCCAAAAGACTTCCATCTTTAGCATTTAACTCTCCAACTAAAAACAACAACAACAACAACAACAACAAAACTATGATTAATTTTCCACTTTCATAATATATATTAAAAACAAACAACAGTATACCTAATGTTCATGAAAGAAAAAAAAAAAACACGTGAAGGGAACTCTTTCGTTTCTTTTACAACTAAATTTCTGATAATAAATAAATTCAATAACAATCAAAAACTAGTGACTAAACTCACTTTGTGAGCCTTTCAACCAGTCAGTAGCAATTTGCACAATTCTAGCAGTCTCTTGAATATCAGGTATTAGCAAAGCAAGACCCTCATTTTCCTCCTCCTCTTCTCTTGTTGTACTGGTGCTGCTAGTTTTGTTCCCTTTGTTGGATCTGTCAATGTAAAGGTACATTAGAGATGTTAACCATCAAAGAAGTTTAGATACAATCATTGGAATTTTTTAAAGTTTTCTTTGAGAACTTTCTAGACAATGTCAATGATCCTCACCATTACAGAGCATCAAAACTCTTGCTCCATGTCAAAATGGCAGTTCAATTTCTGATTATACCTCATAAATCTACACCAAATTTGGCTTACTTTTATAAATACATATGATATATAAGTATTCCAAACAGTGTTTGTCTATTTTCAGAATTTTTTAAACTAGTGAATAAGATAATTAAAAAAAAATTTTTCTTTGATTTTTTCCAAAAAGATGTCATGCTATTTTAAACCAAAAGAACTCTATCCCATGAATTTAAAATCTTTTCATATTGAAAAAACATTTAAATTGAATTGGAAAAGCATGCAGATGTACACACCCAGAAAAAAAGTCCATAGATGTTTTCATTCACCATTGACTGAAAAAAGGAATTCTACAAATGGCCTTTTCTATCTGTATATATACTTGTGTGTGGATATTCCAATAGACATTATGCTGACAATAATAGGAAATAGAATGTAATAATGCATAATTTATTACAAACACAACATAAAACATATCAACACAAATTCTGAAATAACCATAAAAATGTAGTAAATTAATGATTGAAATCTATTACAGTGAATCATAGAGAATTAAAATGATACCAGTCACAAATTATGAGCAATTGCCCTCAGATATGCAACTCCATCTTCAGGCAGTTATTAATGATGTTGTACCTTTTGTTTTGTGGCTTTGTGTTCAATCCCATCACAGCCTGCTCAGACAAAATTTCATTACTGGCTTGTTTTTTCCTTAATTTTGCAACAAGACTACAAATCGATGGATGTATGATCACCATTCATTTTTTGAAAGCTCGGTGCCAGCTCTCCAGAGAATTATTGGTTTGGGGCAGATTATTTTGAATTTTGCTGTTGACGTTCCACATTTCAATCTCAAACATGGGTCGTCTTCATCTCCCTTGAGTAACAATACAAGCCAAGTGCTCTCAAAATAGGCCAAAAAGTCTGCTATTCTTTCATCTGTTTTGTTATTGAGAGAGGCCATCAGAGCATTAAATATGTCAATGACATCATTTGGTGGAACAAATGCAAGTGCCTGTATACTTTAAATCAGTAGAGTGTTTTCTGGTTCCATATACCACGCCGCTTGCAGTCCAAGAGACTGAGCAAAGTGGAAAAAGCATCCAAAAACATGGTGGTTGGAAAATGCTTTCTGATGCTGTTCAATACTGCTCATTCAAAGTCAGCTGTAAGTGACTCGGGATTCATGTTTCTAACGTTCTTCATGTAACTGAATATGTTGTTGTTTGTGTCCTCATTTTTGTTCTTTATTATACAGTACACCAAGGGAAGAGTGTAGGTTTCTTCAATAATAACATGGACAGTGTTCAGTTGGGTTCCTAAAGGTGCACTGTCAAATGTGCTATCACAAAACCAGTGTGGCTTGGTGGACAAGAGGTCTAGATTTTTAGATATTGTTAAGTATGACCACTTGCTCATTTTCAAATGTCAAAGATGGTTCCCCTCTGGTTGTGAGTTTTAGGTCTTTGCTTATATTGTCACTATCAGTGGTTGTCCTCTTTCGTCTAATCATTCGTGCCAATATTTCCTTTTTAGGCAATGAGCTAACTGCGCTTAGAGGGAAATTTGCTGTACAATTGTGTGATACTACTATTAGTTTCCACATTTGTCCAGTTTGCTGCTTCATTTTGTGTACAGATTTTAGAGCATAAACATGTACTGTATCTGGTGAACGTGTGTGTTCTATTGGAGTTCTCTGGATGATTCTGCTAATAACAGGCATAGCCTTCACAGAGAAGCTTCCTGCCACCCATTTTGGTCTCAAAAAAACTCCGTGCTTTTGTTGTGTTGCACCGACCCACTAGGAAAGTGAGTGAACTCTGGATGCAAAGGAATTTATATGCAAGCCAGCAAGCAGTGATCAAGGTGACCCAGGCAGACAAACTGTCTATCAATAGTGGCAAGACAGGTGATGTCATTATTTTATTGGCTAGTTTCTGAATGGTTCAGGACAATGCTACTATTACATCAGCTTGATGCTTCAATGATGGGCCATTATTATTTTTAGTAGACATATAGAGAGGACCATCTGTATTTAGTCTTCATTGTCTGTTTCTAGGATTGTATGAATGAAAGTAAAAAAGGCAGTAAAAACAATTTTGAAAAATATCATATTTAAAATATTCAACAAAATCATTCCACCCAAGAAAACATAAATATGATTTTCTGTCCATTTTTATCTGTTTGTCGGCATAATGTCTGGACGTCATAGCATCCATCAGGATAAAGTCCGGCTACCATATGTACCACTCACTATGCTTAAAAATACATAAACTTCATGAATAACTAAAAAAAATTCAATACAGCGCTCCTCTTACTCAGACATCAATACACACCATTTGTTATACAACACCAAACCTAACTAAAAATGCAAATCAAGAAGTTCATCATCTCGTGACAGAGTTATAGTATTCAAAATCATTAGCATGTTTAATATACAGATACACCCTGACCAGTTACGACCATATGTAAAAAAAAATTCAAATATTCCCATGCACCGTACGAGAGTCATTATGGTAATGTGTATCTTCCGGTAACAGCATCAGTTATACTTCAGCAGTCATATCGAAAGTATCTCGCTTAGCTTCTATGGATTTACCACCCAAAAAGGTGTTCTGCAAAAGGAACATTTCTCCATCTACCGATACACCAGGCAAGAAACAGAGGAAGTCACTTGATTTGGAAGTTAAAATGAAAATAATTAGCCAACATGAAGGAGGGGAAAAAAGTAAATGCTATTGCACGTGATCTACAGTTATCCCATTCAACGATCTCCACTATTCTTAAGGACAAGGAAAGAGTCTTGGACGCAGTAAAAGGTTCAGCTGTCATGCGATCAACGATAATAACAAAGAAGCAACAAGGACCTATCCACGAAATGGAGAAATTGTTGATGCTCTAGATGGAAGACCAGATACAAAAACATGTACCCATAAGCCTACTAACAATTCAAGCTAAGGCTAGAAGTATTTTCAAGACTTTGAAGGAACGAATAGGAGATGACTACAAGGAAAACTTTCAAGCAAGCAATGGATGGTTCAATCGCTTCAAAAAAAGATACAATCTACATAATGTCCGAGTAACAGGATAAGCAGCAAGTAAGCAAATTAAAGAAAGAAAAAAGTAAAAGATATTGGTAACTGCATATAATAATGCATAAAAAATACACCCCCCCCCCGCCAAAATGTCAAATACATATAGGTCTTCAAGTTATGTCCTTCGACTTACGACTGGTTGGTCGGAACAGAACCCGGTTGTAAGTCGGGGAGTACCTATATATAAATAAACCATTTCGTTATTACTAAAAATTGTTTTCTTTATTTCTCTCCCTTTCAGAAATTTGTTTCTGTTAAAAATTGGTACAAATTTTCGAACTTTTAACTAAAAAATAGAATTTTTCCACAAAAACATTCCACTGCATTTTAAAGTCTCACACTTCAGAAAATCCTGACTATGTTATCAGAGGATTTATAAAGAACTTATCCCCTAAAATATGGATAATAAAAAATTGCTTTCTTTTTGCACAATGATTCAATAATTACTGTGAAGGAACAGATATTAAATATTTGGTCATTTAGATGCCATTTTTATTTGGTATTTAGACTTAAACAGGTGCCTACTTTCCTAGATTAGAAATGTTTTAGCATGAATTCATCAGGTTAGGGTTGGAGAGATTTTAATGACTAATTGATCTGTTCTGGAATAGATGCAAGATGAATATCTGGAAGAAATTATTTTTGAATTTTTTTTTGGCAAAAGTGGTTCGCATGCACTTAAGAAATGGGACCTTTATTTCACCCCAAAGCACATTTAAGCAAAACAAAACAAGAGATGTACTTACTTCAGTCTGTTGGCATATGTATCTACACAGCCCCTCATCTTTTCAAGCAATGTGCCCACAGATGTGGATGAGTCACTGTCATTAACTTTGTCTAAAGGTAACAGTAATGGCACAAGGACTGGACAGATGGCTAAGCCACGCAAAAGTTCAAGGAGAGATTTATAGAGTGGAATATGACGTGCCATGTCCAACACAGAATCGTTTCTCAGGTATGAAGAAATGGCTGGAACAAGACAGGACTGTCTCAGTAGTTCTGGCATGACTTCCGGAAGCAGATTATGGTAACTGAAATTGTTAGCCGATGGATCAAATTCTGTGGGAACCACACCTCCTGGATTGATGTAACTGGATATCACCTTTTAAAAATACAGATGGATTGGTAAAATCTTTAAATGAAAATAGAATGCCTTAAATTATGAAAAGAAATTGAATTTTTGCTGACTCTGTATTCAGTTTTGTGAAAACAATAAGTCTCAAAGAACTTATTGCAGCATTTAATATTTCACCAAAGTATTTAAAAAACAAGAAAAACAATAGAAAGATATATCATAAATTAATGGATTATTAAAGAATTTAAGTACAAGTGTACTAGTAGAAAACACTGAAACTACCTAAAATAGGCTAGAAAAGCGGTATAATTCTTTTTTTTCTCTCATCATAATAAAATCTTAAAAATTAGTTAAGCATTGGCAGATGTATTAATAAATACACACAGTTGGAAACTTTTTTATAGATCCTGCTACCAACTATAATCCAAACAGAAACAGGGTAACTAACCCCTATGACAACAAAACCCTGTGCTGCTCCTTTTGGTCATCAAATTATTAATTTCAGACAGTTTTTTGAGCAAGATCTGGTTGCATTATCCTAATAGCATATCAACACCATATCATTGATTTCTGATAGAACTTTTTTGGGAACATTTTTCTAATAAAATACAAAATCTCCAGAAATAAAACTTAAACTAGTTAGCTTGGATAATTTATCCAATATCTAAGTAAAATTCAGAAGCTCTGTTAACTCATGGTTCACCTGTAAAAGACAAGTTACATGTTCCTCTTCACTCTTTTGCCGCAGCAGTGCTTGATCAGCATCCCAGCTAGAAGTGGTAGAGCCAGTGCCAAACCCTGTACCCTTGGCCCAGTACTGCTGAGACTTCTCTTCTGATGGGTGGGTCGACAGTGACTGGTTGTTAGCTTGCATGGCAGCCAACATAGTCTGTGTCTGGACAGAAAAATAGTATTCACAAATCAATCTATGCTTAAAGCTTTAGAAAAAAACAATTGCCTACCAAGAAATAAAATATCAAAACAAAAAGCAAACTATTCAAAACACTAAGTCACCAAGATCTTAACCAAAACCCAGCCAGATATGCAGTTTCTAATATTATATGCCTACCATGAAGTTTTACAAGGCAGCTAGTCATGACAGGGTTTGAATGTTTATATAGTAATTAAAAAAGAACATTAATTATTGAGAATCCCTCATTACTTGTTGTTTCTCACCAAATAAAGTATCCGCGCACATGCACACTCTCCTGCCATATTAATTAGACAAGCCCCCATAAATGAATGTATCTAACCAAAATGTACATACATCAGGTATAAGTGAGGAAATAACAACCAACATGCATTATCATCATGCTAAAACAGGTGAATCATGCAATATTTCTTCATTTACCCAAGATTGTATCATAGGTCGTGTGACCAAAATTGATAACAAGATGCCAAAGATCTTGACATTTCTTGTGGGTCTGTGGCCAATATTACTGTGAAGTTCAGAGACAAATGCCACTGTTGGAACAAAGCAAGTCAAAAGTCCTTCAAAAATGAAACCATGACAAAAACAAAAACATGCTATTAAGTCGTTACAAAAATTTTCACTTGTCATAAGAAAAAAAACCATCACAGCTGAAAGGTTCTGTTGTGAATTAAATATTGTTCATCAGAAATTCTCCCAACGACAGCTGGCATTGGTGAATCGAAGAGACCCAATTCTGCTCCATGACAATGGTCATCCCCATGTTGCAAAAGTGACTGTTGAGAAATTGAACGCGTTGGGGTACGAAGTTCTCCCTCACCCAGCCTATTCACCAGAACTTTCTCCCACAGACTACCACCTTCTCAAACACCTCGACAGCTTCCTCTGTATGAAATCCTTCTCCAACAAGTAGCAAATGAAACTGCCTTCCCACAGTTTATCGACTCCAGAAATCCAGATTTGTTTCAAAATGGTATAAATGCGCTTGTAACTCATTGTCAGAGGTGTATTGACTGTAATGGAACTTACTTTGATTAATAAACTTCACGTTCAGCAAAGATATGAAGTCTCATTTTTGCGGTGAAAATACTGACAGAACTTTTGTAACAACCTAATATTATTCACCATCAAGATTCTCTTGCAAACATTGCTCACCCAACAGAAAAAAAGCTGAAGAAAAGAATGATCCAACATCATCTCTACCAATCTAACTATAGAGTGTATAGCACAAGTAACCCCTTTTGTCCAATAAAACACTTTTAAAGGTTTAATCAGCCTTTGAGTATTGGCAGTATGTACTCTTCTACAATAAGTCCAAGTTTCAGTAATTCCCATGTGGTCACACACCTGGGTTTAAATCTAATGAAGACCTTCAACCTCATTGTCTTCAGCCCATATCCAAGTATTGAGTGGGAGTATCATGGTTTGGGCTGCAATCTGACATTTTAAAGACACATTTATCAATGTACCAACAAGGTATACTGAGATTAGGTGCCCATATTCTTCAAGAAGAATTGTGCTATTTAACTTCTTTCTTGGAAATCCAAAAGCCATGATGTGAATTTAGTTGAGCACATGGAGGAGCATCTAGATCACTAACTGAGAAAAATCAGTTCAAGTTCTGTCAATATAATAGAATTAAAAGTTTTCACATGGATATATGAAGGAACCTGACCAGAACATAATAGAAAATCTTGTTGATTCAATGCAGAACAGTAAAGACTTACAAACTACAAAAGACAGTTTGACCAAAGTTCATTCTAATGTATGCCTTTAAGTTTCCTTTTCTGCAACAAACTAGCATAATGTAACGGAAACAGACTGCCTAATTATTATGGTAGGGCTTTGTGTGTGTGTGTGTGTGTGTTTTTGCTGCAGAAAACAGAAAATAAACAAAGAGCAACTTGGGTAAAACCGCCCAGAAAAGTCAGCTGCTGTCAACTAGGCTGTAATGAGTCATTTGATGATTGCTTTTGCCTTATACTAGAGATAACAGATGCAGGATGCGGTCAGTCCACATTATCACTTCCTCTATCTATTTTTATCACTTTTTTGCCACAAAAGCGTACCTACCCATGGGAGCTCTGTTGTACTGATTGTATTTCACCTGTGATATGTAGTATAATACTAATCATTCCTCTGATACTTCAAGTGTGCACATCTCAGATCTCTTATCATTCAGCTGGTCTGACTGATTCAGACAAGTTGTGGAATGTATTTGATGTTTACAGCAACCACAAGGAAGAAAGCAGAGGGTTGGAGTTCAGATTATCTGCGGCAGATCAAGGTGCCAGTGTTTTTCCAATCTGTTGGTCTGAAAATTAATGTTGCTGATGATGTTAAGCCATTAGACATTTTTTGTCAATCCATCCTGGAAGATTTTTTCCACAAAAAGGAGACCAACTGGTATGCTGTGCAAATGCAGAGAGAGGAAGGCACACCAGACAACACCAACATAGCAGTAAACATCACCATAGGCTTTCATTTCGTTCTATTCATCAACAATTTTTGGAGTACAGATGACAGACTAAATACAACAGGGGTGTTAAAAACCATGATACTAAAGAGATTCAAGAAAGCGAATCAGTAATGGCACCTCTGCAACAACAGTAGAGCACCTGGCTTTTGATGATCCCAACAGGGACCAGCTATTCAGAATTCTTTTTGATGTGGCTACACCCACAAAGACTTCAGGCTGGATGTTAAGGAGGATCTGAGAGGTGGTTTCCGCTCTAGGATGCTGAAGACCATAAAGAGAAAAAGGTGACAGTTGGGTGTACCCGAAAATCAAAGCAGTTACATCTAGGTAAAGATAGAGAGAAGAAATAAGACTTGTGTGGGGTGCTCCAGGAGTGGTTGCAAAACCCCTTCTGGTCATAGAATGGAGACCTGCTTCTACTACCAACTCTGTACTATTCCTGTACAGGGCAGGATGTTTCAACAAACGTATGAATAGACAGTAAATGCAATAAAGACTGATCACTTCCTGAAAGTAAGAAATTTTACTCTATTTTTGAATTTCTGAGCTATAAAATGAATTTTTTCTTTCATTTTCTTTTCCTTTGAATTACTGAACTGTTTGCTAAGTCACTCCAGGACTTCTTAGTATGTCTTTTTAAAAATAATTTCAATTAGGTGGGTGCATTTTGCACAGCCATTTTCTGTCCTAAAATCCAGAATTGTCTACTTCAGAAAGGATTAATGGGGATTTGACATACCTCTTGCTGTATTCCTTGTGGACCAGCTCGGGGTGCATGGTGGCTGAGGACTGATAAACAAGCTAGTATCAAGTGTAAGGCACCAATGTCTAAAGTCATCCTCCGCAGTAGCACACCATCATCTGTGGTAAGTGGGGTAGCATCAAACAAGGCCTTCATCACATTAAATGGCAGTGTGGGCAGTGAGTTGGCAATAGGGGATGTAAGAATGTGACCTGCAAAATAACATCTGATTTAATCAAATTCCCACTTTTAAGAATCTGCTCAGAGTACATAACTATTAAAAAATTTTGTTATGAACATTCAATAGCAGTAGTCATATCTATATATTTTCATACCACAATATAAACAAACTTGTGTACACCTGAAGCTTTGTTCTATTGTTTGCCAAATTATTATTGGTCTTAAGCTTCAAATAAGGGTTGTATCATTTATTTTGATTATCTGACAAGATTATAAACCTTGCAAATAACCAAATAAGCTAATTTACTAAAGTGTTACGGTAACAAAGGAACTAGGTCAACAAACCTCCATCTCCATCATCTGTTACACCAAGAACAAGTCGAAGTAGGCACTGTGCTTTCTTTCTTTCCTTTAGCAAGACTTCAGCATAACCAGGCAGCCTCAAGAATAAGCCAAAGGCAATGAGTGAGTGAGGAGGGATGGTGGGCAGACCAGAGTGAATAGTGCCACCACCTGACTGAGATGGCAAAGTTGGTGCTTGTTGAACTGGTTCATAAAATGTCTGCAAACAAAAATAACAACACTAGCAATAACTTTCTTCTTTCAAGCAATATTTTAACTGATAGAAGTATTATAAGCTGATCTTTAAGCCGCTCTCAAAATCTGTACATTTTAAATTAGTGATGGTTCACAAGAACATAATAAAATTTCTTTCAATATGATCTGTTTATCACACAAGGCATCCATCCCACTTCTCATGTCATGTAAATACTATAGAGTAAAAATATTTTTTTTCCCTGAAAAATACCTCATTTAAGTCTGATGAGTCTACAGACACCCACTGATCCTGAGAAATTTCTGTAGCTGCTGTATTCATTGTGTCTGGAACAGCTGGCTGCCGAGACACTTCAGAATACAACACAGGAAGATGTTCTGCTAACAATGCCAGGCCTCCTACACTTGCAAATACTTGAAGTGCTGATGGGAAACTAACTGTAGACAATAAATCTTCAGCACAGATATCCTCTTGGCCAAACCAAGCAGCTTTCAAAGTCCGATCTGCTAAAAAAAGAAAAAGAATCATCTGTAAAAGACATCGAATAGTATTCAAGTTTTAAAGTAACATTTTATTATTTATTAATTTGTTTTTGGTATAAAATTAAAATCAAGGAAATCTCAAATAACTCTCACACCAAAATGAACTTTATTTAATGTAATTAATTAATCGATTTCTACAAGACAAACCCAATAAGCGTAATACTACAATTGTCTGCTAAGAAGTTTTGTTCTGACACTTCCAACCAACTCTTAACAGAACTCATTTTTTATAAGTGGAAGGATACCCGAACAACAACCAGCTGATGAAGGAGAATGAATCAAGCTATGATGGTACACCAAAGCAACCTAGTGCTGCACAGGATTTGAAATTGGGCCATCAACATAGCAATCCAGTAGGCCTATACGTAATAATAATGCTTGGTTACCAATGATATGAATGTACTCGTTTTAAATGACTAAACTCTTCTGATGTTATAATTACCAACAACAAATTATCAAATTAATTAAATAATCTCATAGCAATTCTTTGGAAACAGCCGTCTTTTGTTTGTTGAATTTTCTTTCAAAAGTGAAAGCAGAAAAACTATATGCATAATTATGACACACATGAAGTTAGTTGTGAGAAAGAAAACAATTTCAAATGCATCAGAAAGTATAAGTTTACTGAAATTCCACAGAAATTAAGGACACAGGTGAATTACTATAAACATTGCATCTCTAGTTATGGAAAAATTTAAGTTTGTTTAATGGACTTCAGAACTTAAGCAACTTGGGCCAGCATGTTTAGTCTATGTATCTCTTGATGGCTGCAACAGACATTCATGAAATAGACTACCTTTTCATTTTAAATATAACATAACATGTCCAACAATGACTATTTTTTTTTTTTACAAAAGTTGTTAAAAGTTAATATGAAAGTGTAGCATTAAAAATGCTGATTGACAGTTATCCATAATGATATATGTAGTCTTACACAATCTCATATACTTAGTGATTTCATTTGTAATTTAAAATTGGTCAGGAACTGTTTTTTTCCAACAATGACCAACATCTAAACCTAATAAACAGTAACAAACTAATAAGAAATCATGATTTAGAATCTATGTAAACTTCAAAAAGTTTGGAATCACTACACTTGGCTTTCAATATGGAAACCTTGTGATAATTATAAAATTCTGCTCAAGCTCACAATAGTACAGCACAAGCTAGGATGTCTCTCATCCATTTCTGACAGAACGTGGTGCCACCTTCTGCTATTCTTTCACAATAGGAGGCAAGTTTCAAAAAACAAGACAAGTGTAAATCTCTCAGCATATTTTTAATACTATAAAAACTATTAGTTTTCTTATTTTATTTTCTGCAAAATAATTTTAATTATAAGTTGGTAAAAAAATATAATGTCCTCTGAATTATTTTCTTGTTAATTCAAAACACATTTTTTCCTTCTGGGTCAGAGTAATGATAAAAGGGAATTAATTCACTCTCATTAGTCATTATCCACTAAACACAAATCCAATCAGGTAGACAACTTTTTAAATAATCACAATGCAGATAAAAGATCAGTAACAGCAAAGGATGTAATGATCTGCAAATGATTTTTTTTTCTTTTGAAGACATCATAATTCTCTGCTGGAGAAAACTAATTGCAACATGCCAAAAACAAAAATGAGAGCAAAAGTAAAACAAGTTAACCAGATAATATTGCTCTTTTTTTCAAATAGTTATAATATAAGCTGGTCAGTCACTGAAGAAATCTTGAATTTATTTTTCATTTTATTCCCTTTTTTTCTTATTTGAAGTAATCTGTAGAAGCACCTCAAAAAAAATGAAACAGAACCAGCAAATATGATTTAGATAAATTCCATAAGTCTAATTTGTGCAAGCAAAAGCACTGTAAAATACCGATAAAAGTTAATACAGTTTGCTTGGATTAAAAGTAGTTATTTTTAAAATACCTTGATCAATTTTGCTTTCAGGAGATTTTGAGGCATGAAATTTTAGCAAGAGTTCCATAACAGCCTGTCCTTGGGGATGGCCCCGTTCTTGGAGAATCACAAGTAGCTGAGATAGAGTCAGGTCAGCTGGCAATGCTTGACCTGAAAGTGAGTACATACATGCCAAGGACTGAAGTATTTAAACCCAGGAGTAGGATTGGTTAATTATCACATGCAGAACATGGGACTCAACATTTTTAGTTACTATGATATTACAAGCAGCAGTCAAATTTAACAAATTAAATTACAGTTTGGTATAAAATTAAAGTGACTTCAATGGAGCTGATCTGTTACAATACAACTGGCCTGAAATATTCACTGCACCTAAATAATGACTTTCTCAGAGCAGGTAAAGACAGTGGGAAAATTCCCTAATTAATCCTCTACTTTCTATAAAAGTTAATTTTCATCATTATCTTTCAGAATATTTCTATCCAACAGGAAACATTAAAAATCAAAACACTTTTAACATCTCTGACAAAGTTAATTTTTTATTAGTATGTATAAGTCAAAGGTCATCTTGTACCAACTGGATGTTAAGACTGAAAAAAACTTAATGGATGAAATAAATTTAAGTGAAATTAATAAAGCAAACAGATTCCCCACAAACGACAGCAAACAAAACATTTTCAGATTCTAAACAATTCGGGTTATATTTAAATATCTTTGTTTACTACCATTTGTTTTTGTATTTTTTTTTAGCTTTAATTATTTTTGTTCAGTCGAATATTAATACACTATAAAAAATTTGTTGATTTTTTCGTTTTTGATACATCAAAAAGAATAAACTTTTATATTAGACTTCAAAGTAATAGTAAACAACTAATTTGCTACCTTCAAAATGGTGTAAATTTAGAACCTTAGCACATACTGTCATAAACTATTTTACTTTAAGATATATTTGTAAAACAAACTCCAAAACTACATAAGGAAAATGTTATAATTTTAAATCAAATGCATGTACCTGAGAGCAGAAGATGGTAAAGTGACAGCACAGGAAACTGTAAGTTAACTGTGACTGTGTCTGAACTCTGTCGGCCTTTAATCCGAGGGGGTAGTCGTGGGGCTACTGATTTGCTCGAAGAAGGGCTTTTTTCCCTCCTCTCTTTTGCAAGAAGACCTAGTAAAAATAAGTTGCACAACATTAAACAGTAATACTATAGCAAACAATTTTATCCAAAAAAAAAAAAAAAGTAAATAAAAAAATGAGCAAAAGCCAACCAATTTATTGTAAAACAAAAAAGATAACCAAATCAAACCCAGGGCAGAGGTTGAACCAGCATTTATTGTGGAAATGATTAACTAAGTAAATTAGAAAGTCCAGTTTACGATCTTATGTTGCTCCACCAGTATTTAGTGTCAAAAATTGAGGTTCTTGTTGTTGTTGGTTCAACTGTAAACTCTTCAAAACAGAAGTGTCTCCATCATAAAAACATTTTCATTAGCACCAACTAAGAGCCTAGAAGTATCACAAGCTTTATTTAAAAAATAAATTAAGTGAATTATATATAATCAGCTTCAATGCAGCTACACAAGACAGAATCTGTCAGCATGTTCAAAGCAAAAGTTAATCCAATCCATTAATTATTAACAGAAAATATAGTAAACAACATCATTCAGACCAGAGTTTATTTAAGAAAGTCAAAAGCAGAACATATGGGGGAATGTGGTTGCTAATACAAGTCACAAGCCTAGTAGAATAAAAAAACAACAAAAGATTTAAAACACTAATCACCTGCAGCATTTGAGAGAAAATCAACAACTTCTATCTTCATTCCCATGTCTGCTGCTTCTTTCTTGGAATCATCTGACCGTTTTTTCTCATCTGAGCCATCCCAAAATTGAGCAGTGTGGCCAGTATGATCTGAAATTATTTACAAATGATTTATTTCAAAGCTACAATAATGATGATGGCTACAACTACACCAATAATAATAATAATTGTAGTAGTGTACTTTAAGATACTCAGGAGTAAACAGAGTTACAAAATCCACTTCTAGTCCAGTAGTATTCACCTGACATTCTGTTGATGAGCTCCTGACATGTTGCTTGAAGCCCTACTGTTACAGTATAATAATGGCGACCAGCACCAAAGCGCGGATGCTGGATCTGGTTGAAGCAGCCTTGAACCTCCAGCCTGCTATGGTGAGAGGATGTCTTGAAGGCAACAAGTATCTTGGGTTCTTCCAAAAGAACCTGCAGAAACAATCTCCTAGTAAATCCTGACAGAGGAGGGCCTGAAGCTATTGGACCTGAAGAGAAAAATTAAGATTCAACTAAACTATTGAACAGATAAAGATTCTTCTGGTTTCTGTTAATATACCTACCAGCTATTATCAAGAGGTAGCTCAAGTTAGGACCTGGAACTCTAGCTGGGCAAGGAAAAGAGAGTAAATGTCATAGAAGTAACCAACTGAAGCCACCCTAAGAGGGAGGCTGGTGATGAGTGCAAGTAAGCCACAACTATGAGCAAGTGTGCTGCAGCACAACATGTTAATTGTCATGTGCTACTTTCTTAACAAAAATTTGACATCTGCAAGTTAGGGATTTGTATGATTGATTTTTTAAATGCTAAAATTCTTAGTTTGCAGCAGGTTTCCCCACAAGTAACAGTTTATTCAAAATTTTTCAAAGCCATAAACTCAAAGCAGGCCAGAACTTTGTATTCAGCAGTTGACTGACAATTACATTATTAAAAAAAAAATATATATATATATATGTATATTCATCATAAATTTTCTTTCCCTAGGGCAGACAATAAAGTAAACAAAATTAGATAATCCAGTGTGGGAAGTATTACTCTAACATTTTCCTTTAAAGAGCAGTTAACATAACAGCTGTCAAAATCAATGGTCAAGACTGCTTATGCTGATTTACCTGGCTTGCTAGCTCCTTGTTCTCTGATGACTTCACACAGCACTCGAGCAAACAAGTGCTGGTTCTGAGAATGACAGGATATTACTTGAGTGAAAAAAGTTATCACTGCTGTCTCTATAGCTGCCCTCTCTTCTCCTGACATCACCTGTGGAAACATTTTACAAACATTTCAAGTAACAGGCATTTGGCAACAATATTTATGAAAACAAACAAATCTTTATAACTACCTTTTCTCCTGATTTGTATTTTTAAAGGTTAAGTCAGCAGGGAAAATCACATAACTTTTATATTTTATTCTCGGTAAAACTGCAGAAATCAGAAAAATAAGAGTCGTTTTTGTTTGTTTTTCTATCCAGCCCAACACTTTCCCATTTTACAGAACATCACTACACTATCACATCATTCTTTCCTGTATATTCCAAAAAATCAGATTATCATGTCAGAATCATTTCTTGTTTGAAATATGTTTCCAGCTAGAGACTAACAGTGCTCATCTATTCACTGTCAAATAATTAACAAAAATTACTCTCACTTGGTCAGCTCATGATGTTGGTGTTTCTATCAGCAGTGCCGACAGTCAAGTAGTGGAAAATGAGAGTGCATTAATACAATCTATTTCAACAAATTATTGGACTGATCTGAGGCAATTTCTAAACAAGCAAAACTGGAAAAAAGGAAATTCATAAGAAACTAGTTCACAAAATGCAGTAATAAAACAAAGTCTTATTGTTTAGTTTTGTGTCAACTTTGTGCCCACTTGTGGTTAGACATGAACAAAATTCATTATCTAAAGCAACAGTAATTTACTTATGCCTTGAACATAACAAACCATTCATAATTGGTGTCTGCACTGCACAGATATAGTGCACAAGAGAGAGAGAGAGAGAGGGAAAGGGAGAAGGACCAATCAATAAAAACAATTTACCTTATGCTTTGAATGTAACGAACCATTTGTACTTGGTGTCTGCACAGGTATAGTGCACAAGAGAGAGAGGAGGACAGGCCAGAATATACTTCCTTCTGGGCCTCCAAGCCAATCCTTTACCAAGGGCTCTTGAGAAATTTCAGCAAAGAATCCAAGAACTGCTGCTACTAAATCAGCATTGACTGACAACCCTTTATCTGGAAGATAATATTGTTTTTAAAATAAAAGCTTCAATTTTGAGGATCATTACTCTTTCCTAAAAAAAGTTTTAAAACTAAAATGTTAAGGCTTATACTAACAAGAAAAGGTGCCAAGATTTCCCTTTTCATCTATTAAAAAGGAATTTAAAACATCAAAGTAGTATACAGTAAACATCTGCATATAGGGTATTTAAGCAAAAAAAAAACAAACTATATATTAGAAATGTTTAACTGTTTTGCCAGTTCTGTTAGATACTTGGCTGCAAATATAATTGAAAGACTATTTTAATTTTTATTTTCATGCAGAAGAATTAAATGATTCTGATTTTAAAAAAGAACACAGAAACATTAAAATTTAAAAGAAGCAAAAACATACCAAAAGAGTCAAATAAAAGGAAAGCATATGAGACAGATACACAGAGAAATAGAAAAGCAAAGAGAAATAGACAAAAAAAAAAAAAACAGATAAAGACAGAGAGCAATAGACACAGTGAGACAGAGAGGGATCAATAATCTCTGCATATTTAGCATATACTAAAACATTTTATGATGTTTCCAGCATGTTAATTTAGGAAACAATATAATGCCTTTCTTGTATCCATAAATGGTAGAAACAACAAAAGCTAAAGTGTAAAACACAAACTTTAAAATTTAAATTTTGTTTCATTGGCAAGAGGAATTCATGTAGTACTACTAAGATTTTTAAAATTTCCATATAAGATTTGTTTGTCCCAAATGCTAATCTCCTTTGAATTTTCTAGTCCCTTTCCAAGTGAAAATCTAACTGTTACAATATACATCATTAATAACTGATACTCGATGCTTCAGTTTCTAAGTAAATTAAACAATGATAACAAAGCCATTCTCTCATTCTGTCAATCACATACAAAGAGAATATCTTTTACAAAAATTGATGCATATAGCATTACTTAAAAGTCTTCTAATTTCTACCTATTAAGAAAACAAATACATCAAAATAACAATAAGCCATGATTAATAATTTCAGTAGTAAAAATAATGTTAGTTGTTTAGTGACAGACTATAAACACATGCATTAGGTACCTGAATGATGAGACTCTATGCTATCTCTCTGGCTTGATTGCTCTGTTGATGTACCAGGTTCATTTTGACTCTTGCTGGCATCAGTCAAACTCTCTGGATTTGTCAAACTTTCTGCAAATCTAGAAATCTCCCTGTTGCAAAACTCAAACAGCCCCTGAGCGAGAAGAGATGGAAATCTGCTATCCAAAAGCTGCTGAATTGCATCTGGAGATCGGCAAGTAATGGCCAATGTTGACAGATGTGAGTGTTCAAGCATCATGTGTCCAAATTCTTGCAATGTTATTGCGGCTATATCACAATCAAACATAGTTTGTGTTAAAACACCAAACTGTGCATGGTTGGCTTTTTTTGAATCATCTGTCAAAGATGTCTGCTGCCGGTAGTGAGTACCATCTTTACGATCATCACTGATGGATGCAGTCATGTTGACTACATTTGTCAGTATCCCCATCCATTCCAGAATCAAGGTGAAATAAGTTGGATGAATATAACACATTGCACATAATACACAGTCTACAGCACGTTTCAGTAATGAGTCATGTTGCAGCACAGTAGACCATTCATAGATTGAACTGGAAAAAACAAACAACAATATGGATTACAAAACAGTATAAATGCCTAAACCAGTTAAAAGAAAACAGCATTAGAATAGCTACCATAATTTTTAATAAAAATATATTACAGATAAATCACTGTCAGTGGAAACACAGAAACTTTTTTAGCCAATGAGAAACTTGTTTACACACTTCCAGGGTGCAGGCCCCTGATCTTTTATCTGGACACCCAGTGACTTACTAAAAATGTTACTGGTCTGGAGAGAGCAGAAAAAGATTGCAGTGTCTATTTGACATCAAAAACTATTTAACTGTGTACCTACAGAAAATACACCAAACTACTATGAATATTAAATAGTTAAGTTATAGAACAAAGGCAACTATTTATGGCAATCTTCTACAAATTTCTGCTTCAGAAAGCATATTATTATTATTATTAAAGATCTCATATAGTGGATACCAAAGAAAAAAAAAGCAAAAGTTCAGCGCTTGAGCAATGTCAACATTGCAGCGTGCACTTTTAGCAGTCAGGGCAGAACTAAAACGGAGTGATTTTATAGTCTGACCATACATGGGCAACATACAATGACAATGGTAATTAGATAATGTAAAATACAAACCTGAGTAAATCTTTTGTGATGATTGTTTTTAGCTTATGCTGGACAGGCAAGTCCTGACTCTGCCACAAAATGGCAGCTATGCAGTGAACATGAGCTGCTGCAGGGTTTGGTAAAGTATAGAAGCTTGAATTGTGAGCCCCACTATGAGACACTTCACCAGACGCTGGCACCACTGTTTTCTGCAGAGCCACACGAGCACTGTCACCAAGCCACTGAGTTAAAGCCTGCACACTAAAAAATCAAAGAAGTTATTATAGAGTCAGAACCAAGAATGTTTCGTTGGTAAATAAATGACAGACTGTACAGTAGTCATTATGCAATGCATTTCTATATAACAGGTATTTTTAGTAAGCATTACTAAGTAGTTGAAATTATTTATTGACACACTTTTATTTGTTTATATAATAATTCTAATTTATTATGAATAAACAGGTTTAAGGAGATTACTGATTATACCATAAAGATTTACAGCAGATTTTGTGCAATTGTATAAGTTGGGACACAAAATTTAGCATGCACACGCACACACAATTAATACCAAAACCCCAATATAAAACAAAAAACAAAGCAATAAATAAATAGCTATTTTGAACGATACCTCTGTTGATCTTCAACTAAATAAAACTCAACTGAGACAAAAAAAATACAAAACAAGAATAGCACAAAAACAGAAAATAATGTTCTCTCTCTCTCTGTGTCTGTCTGTCTGTCTCTCTCTCTCTCTCTGTGTGAGTGAGTGAGTGAGTGAGTATGAGTGAGAGAGAGAACAAAAACTAGCAAAAAAGAAACAATGAAAATACACATTTATGGGAAAAGATACAAAGGGAAAATAAAGATTCTTAGATTTGAATTTTGAAATCCAAAACAAGATATGTCAGTATCTTGACACCATCTCAAACAAATTTTTGATTTAAATTAAGAGATTTGTTATTTAGAAGAGCTAAATTCTCTCTTCTGAACAGATGCAGTGCATATTTCTTATAGATGCACCAAATTGTCTCACTCATGCAGGCAGCCTGACACAAATGACAATGAACAAAGTATACAAATTTGTATAACTCGGACCTCATTATTTGATGAAAAAAATAAATCCACTTTTGCTAGTTTTGATATAATTAAAGCAATATTCTTTTTTAATATAAAAAATATTAGATATAAACTTCAAAAATTTAACTGCATTTAGCATACAACATTCACTAACATTTCATGTAAATTGGAAAATAAATACAAAATACAGCCTACAAGTGAGCTGGATAAATTCACTATGGAGCAGCTGTCTTTAAACATGCAAATCTGTCAGTTCTAAATAGGGAAATAGGGAAAAGCAATATTGTTTTTCTTCAAAATTCAGACATTTGTTATTGAGACTGTTATGATTAGCATACCAAACACCAGTACAAAAATACAATTAATCTAAAGAAAACCCAATAAATGTTTTCCTCAAGTGTAACTCGCCTAACCTAAGATGGGTATGAAGCAACACTAGAGAGACACTAAATAACAATTCTGATGTCAACTCTTTTGCATCTTGATAATCAGGAAAATTAGTTGAAAGACTTTGATTTAAGGGTGAGTCATGATAAAACATTAATTACTAAAGCCAGTGTTGCTGTGGATGGATAGACAAAAACTTTATTCAAAACATTTTGTACATACAACTAAAAATCTGAGAAATAAAAAATAATCTGATTACTACCCTTTTAAAACATTTGCATCTCTGTTGTTCACAATGGCTCATATAGCAAGCTATAAAACCTACAGAAAGACCCTTTTAACATGAAAAAAAATTACAAAAGCCTAGCAACTACAGAAGAATCACTAACTCAAAATCATAGAAACAACTGTACCAAATCTGAGTTAATCAAGCAGTTGAGTTATGCAAAGGAACCTAACCATTCCTCATTTTCAAAGGTTGTTTCTATCAGGTCTCTTTTAGAAAACATACAAAGGCAATAAAATGACACTGAATTTAAAAAATAACTTTCAAATAAACAGTTAAATACAGAAAATAAAATAACCAACAAATAAATAAATAAAAATGAAAAAGGAAAAGAAAATCAGGCATGAACAGTATCATGCAATATACCAATTCCAGAAACAAAATTTAATCTCATTCTGGAAGCAATATTCAATAAAGTATTCTAGTTTCTCTACACTATCAAGGTAGTCAGTCATCAGCAAGTTTCTTCAAATGACAAAATTCCACATCTTTAACTTAAACATGTCAGCAACTTTGGGTGGAAAGCAGCTTCTACTGTGCTATTTTCTGTACCTTAGTTTAACAATCACTGGTCAGTGATGTGTTGTTGTGACACTTGCACATGCCCATCCACTAATGCCGTTGTCCTCAGAGATGTTATAATACTGCTAGCCCACCACCAATGAGACTTTCTATTATCACCACTGTTGCTGGTAAAGTTTACGTCTACCTGAAGGCATGCTGATCCTTCCATAGCCTTAATTATTTCAGTTTTTATACCCAAAGAAAGCAGTGAATGGGCAGTGAATAAACAAGAAAACAGTTATGTTCAGCATCTAAAATTTGTGATCTTAAGTCTGGTTAATATGGCTTTCCAGACTGGACCGGAGTTATTCTTTGAAGTCAATACTTCTCCCACTCCAAAACCAGACACAAGTGCTGGGACACCTGCTTGCAAAATGAATGACAAACAGTTAACTTAAGTGGTCTACTTTCTAAATTCTAGTATTGCTAGCAATGTGCAGACATCTAAAAAAACAACAACAACAAAAACATGCTTGGTTGTAATTTTCTAATTTGCAGACTGTATTTCTCTGAAAATGAAAAAAATTGGTGAGATAAAAAAGATTGTTTGCATAGATTTGAATGGCAGTCAGTCAGAGCCATGCTTGCGTTTAACTAACTCATCTTTGAGTTAACACAATTCTATTACATAAAGAAAAACAAACTAGTGTACTTTTCATGATCAAGCATGTATACAAATTATACAAAATACTTTTAGTAACTGACAATCTGTCCAACCACTACTCTTCAGTTTAATGTGTAGTTTGATTAGATAACAAAAAGCAACAAAATTTCCTGTCAGTGTATACACAATTTGTTTTGACACTAGAGAAAGTTTATATAGACATCTGACAAAACACTGGCATGTACAAATATGTTAATAAGTGTTGTCAGAAGCTAAAGAGCTAGATCAAAACCAGAAATGAAACAAAGAACTAAGATAATCTGGATAGCCCATTTAAAAAAGCCAAAAAACCCAAGCAAGTTAAGTTATCTAATGAAAGCAAAATATGTAAAACTTGTTTCTTCAAAAGCCAGATTGCGAGAGAAACTCACCGAGCAGCAGTACCAGCATCCTGCACAGTTCCAAGCTGGTAGAGTATTTCAATAGTTGATTCATTGGCCACTCCACTTACTTTGCCCATGTATAATACACCAGCATCTGAAACATGAACAGATGAATTTGTTGACAGCATATTTTTTTTGTTATTCATCAAAAAATTTCAATTAGAAGTTTAAATATTAGACAGTGAATATAATCTGTAAATACTTTAAAATTTTCTAACAATATCTAAACTTTTTCATTATTAACAATCAGTTAAATTAATATATCAGTATTATTCACTGATCTAGTGTTAAAATTCTGCAAAGTGTTTTAAATCAGTCACTGACAAAAGCAGCAGAGTCAAGTTACCTTGTTCAGTGAGGTATGCAGTATTTCTCAGGATGTTATCAATAAGTGTGAGTCCCATTCCAGTGGTGTAGAGACCCAGCCTCAGCAGCACTGTTTCTAGATGAGAGCAGTGTGTTTGTGCCTGTGGTGATACCAGCAGAGCTGTACATGTGGTCAACAAGTTAGGAATAGATGCTGCTGCCATAGCCACACTGTCCAGTACTGTCAGACAATGTTGGAGCAGCTGTACCCAACCCAAACTGGAAAAAAACAAAGCAATTTTCCTTCAAAGTCTGACTCAAATTCTTGTCCATCTGCCACACACACACACACATTTTTTTTTCCAGTAATGCACCAAAAATTTCTGGGACTTAGATTGATCATTCACAATAAAACAAAATAAACTTTAACAGAATTCTTAACAAGAAAAATTTTTATTTTTGAAAATACTTTTTTCTACAATGGAAAATAAAAAAAACTGATTAGATGAAAAATTATTAAAAAAAAAAAAAAGCAAAACAAAAATTTCTTGTAGATACAGATGGTTGATTTTTCCATAAAGGGTTAAATACCATCAACTGGAAAGACCCACAGACTGTAAATTTCATTTACAGAGTACATTCTCAAAAGCTGTGGACATTAAGGTTCAATATTCAGCAGTTAAAAAACAAACAAACAAAAAACCTCTCTTTATTAAATATTTGTTGAGGTATCTTCAGTACCTTTTTAAAAAAAATGCTATTCAAAAGGATTTGGTCAGAATAATCTGGCAGTACATTAAGGTTTAATGTTTTTTAAAACTATACATATCTAAGTTTAATATCATCATCATCATACAATGTTCCAAATGCCAAATAAATAAAATGCCCAATCAACTAGCAGCAAAAGCTTGTGAATGAAATGAGCCTAACTTCCAATAATAGCAATTTTGATGCACCACATTATATCCGGACTTATGCAGCATTACCTGGTCTTGGACACAACATCTTCTGGAGGCAACAGCACACTGGTAGATTTTTGATGTGTGTCACTGAAAGCACTGTGTCCCATCAGAAGTATCTGCGACAATCCAATAGTCATAGAATCCCTTGCCCGATGGAGCCTGATAGTAACAAGGGTAACTACTTCTGGTTTAACCAACTGCAGTCTAATGAAACCCAGACTGCACGTCATTAGTGGAGCACACATTGGAGTTACAGTTACCCCATCGTGGCTAACCTCGAGGGATACATATGTTGGACATGCTACAAAAATAAAAATACTTGTATATTATACATGCATGATGCAAAATCATTGTCATAATAAAATTACAACAATTATTAATAGTGAAAAAAAAATGTTGAAAACAGAAAAACACACACAAATAATATTTTTTTAATGGCAGTTATATTTTAATATCTTTAACTATTGAAAAGAAATTTTCAGAAGTGACATCTGTTATCTACTGTCTACACAATTTTTCTAAATATGATATATTTTTGGCTAAATACTCCTTATATCATTAATGAAATTAAGTTTTTTTCTTTAAATTATGGAAATGCAAGAGATTAATCTTTCTGGTTTAAGTAATCAGAGCATACAGGATTCAGTTTTTTAAGAGGAGGGGGCAAGACTTTCTGACATACTTGACAATGATGTACTGTGTGGAGAAATCTGAACTTCTTTCAATAGGATGGCAAACGGTAACTGAATAGTCAAGTCCACCCAAGCTTCATCAGGATAAAAGTGGTAAGACCAGGCTGCTGACCGTGCCCGTCTATGAGGCGGTGAGGACTGGATCAGTACTTCAGCAGGGCTTGCAGTAGGACTACCTGATGTTATTGTACCTGAAATTAGTCAACAGTGACATTAATGTTAAAAAGGAAAAACAAACCATAGAGTCCTGCCATTTTAATTTGGCAATCCCCATTAATGAACATATCTGACCAAAATGTACATGTCAGGTGTAATGTATAATTTGAATGTCTAGGTGGACAGATAACCAGTGAGCAATATCACCATGCTAAAAACAGGTGGATCCCATGATGAGTCTCTTTTTACCTGAGGTTGTATTAAAGGCTATTCAGTGTGGTCAGAGTCAATGATAAACTGCCAAAGATCTCCATATTACTTGTAGATCTGTGGCTAATATTATCAGCGCATATGGAGGTGACTGTCTCCACTGTGGCAAAGCAACCCCAAAACCTTTAACAGTGACAGCATAACAAGAATGTACCATTATTCACCTTTTCCACTTTGTTATGATTCATTAGCTGACATCACCCATGCAAGAGAAATGAACCGAGGAGTGATCCAACAATGCCTACAAAGGGTATATACCAAATACAAAATCTCTTCCGTTGAATAGGAATTAAACACTTCAAAAATCTTGTCAGAGGATGTCTGGTAAGATCACAAAGCACTGACAAACCATTTATACTTTTTTTACAAGTCCAGATTTCAGCAATACACATCTTGCATCTGGGTTTGGACAAAATCTAATGAACATTTCTAAACTCCCTGTCTTTAGCCCACATTCAACTATGGAAGTGAGTGTATCATGGTATTGGCTACGATATGTCATGGTAGAAAGATAAAACAGGCTTGTTAAAGGTTATCTCAATTTTGCTATGTACATTGCCATTTTTAAGATACATCTACCATTGTAATGTGATGCTCATATTCTTCAGGAGGATTGACACTACATGCCACACCATGAGAGACTAGAGTTTGGAAGAGAAATAAAATCAAGGCATTTAATTTCTTTTATGGCTACCCTAAAGCCCTGATATGGGAGAACTCAGACAAGACTAATACACAATCTCAATGATTCACTACCAAACCTTTAAATTGCAAAAGGTGGCTCAACCAAGCACTAACAAAGAATTTCATTCTATTGCTTGTCTTTATTTGCTGTTTCTCATAACAAACATTCTAACAAAATCATGTGGCCAAATTCATATGCATACAAATAAGCAAAGTGAGATGGTTGTCCACGTAATCAAAATCATCTCTGAGCTCATGCAACACTATTCTACTTTAAACCTAATTCTGACAATTAAAAGGCAGTAGTATTTAAAAAAGAAAAACAGATTTGCTATGCTAGAAAGTACGATGACAAAATGAAAAGAGGGTTTTCCCAAAATTTCCCCTCTCCTTGAAGTTGATCTTTTTTCTGCCCCTTACCAGTGTTAACTACAATAGTTACCAAGCTACTACTGCCAGACCACAATAATTCCACTGGCAGGGTGGAGTATAGTAAGGTCAGGTTATCATTTTACTGACAACAACTTTTAAACTGCTTGGAGCTTTCTGCTAAATGGAGACCCTGACCTAACCCGAATTGCTGCTGGTGATAAAGTTGAAAGTCAGAAAAGGCCAAGTATTTCTATGCTATAACTGTCAACCAAGCTTAAAAGACTGCTGTTTGTTTACCAAAAATGCAGACCGATACATAATGGTAAACACTGATTTATATAAGAAGAATCTAAACATAAGAGAGTCTGGGGTATTTAAGATAGCTGTACAGAAACACATTGTTTCAAAAAAATCATAACCCAATATTTATCTTGTTCTATGGCAGGGGTGAACAAAATGCAGCCCGTGGCAGAATCTTGAACAGCTTGCTAACTGCCCTCTAATGCTAAAACAGTTTAAAGATGAAAACTAAGTAGGTATTGAAAAACCATGTGCATGGTAACAACTGGTAGGTGTGATGAATCATGTGGACTGACAAATGAAAGCCATTTACATAATTATTCAAGTAAACTGAGAGGTAATGACTTATTTTGAATTGATAACTAAATAACCAGACATTTATGAGCAATGAGGATTTCTGTCAACTAATGACCAGAAGTCATATGAATCTTACACCTAGAACCTTCTGTCATTGTTGAGTCATGTCACCTAAAGTCCAGTGCATTTAGTCATGTAATTGGCCAACCAAAACACCAGAGTCAGGAAGTCAGTTGAATATATAAAGGCCATACAGATAGTAGTCAACAGTGTATGCTAAATGTTACTTTACTGAAGTCTTGCATGGGTTCTCCATATCATGGTAAAATTTGTGGGCAAATGCATATACCACAGAGATGCTGGTGCAGAAAATCTTATTTATTCCTTTTTCTCTCTTTCTTAAGAAAAAGAGAAAGATGCACCAGATCTAAACCTTTATATATATATTTTTATGCCACAGATTGTACCAATACTTATACATTATTGCTTTTTAAAATTTAATTGTTGAAATAAATTATATGCAAATACTTCTTCATTTTATGATTGCTCAGGCCAACTACTATACCTCCCCTAGCCTGCTATACAGGTGAATGGGGTTTGCAGGATAAAAAGTGTGTGTACCATAGAACAAACAGGAGTGGATAACACCAGTACTATAGCTGACTTGAGGGCTCACTCAAACTCAAAGATGGTCATGGATATTTTAAATCTAACAAACAAAAATCATCTGATGTGACAATTTGCTAATGAAGATATCAAAACATAAAACAAAGCAAAGAAACCTGAAGCAACTACTTGGACTATAAGCTTTATGAAAAATCCTGTAAATCTCTTTTATGCATTAGAATAGTTAAAACAAAAATGGTGGGGGGGAATAACACATGCATTTTGAAAAAAAATGTGTATCCTGACCTTTTTTTACTGGTCTAAATTTATATAGTAAACCAAGTCTATAGATTTATTTAATGAGCATGTGTAAGCAAAAGCAATTGTCAATATATGGACAAATAATTTTTATCTATGTCTACATTAAGAGCTAAAAAAACAAACAATAAAAACCTTTAAAATATTGACAGAATTTTAATTTTAAAAAAAGGGATTGAATTGGAGAGAACTTAAATATGGATATCTGAGGTTTCAAAAATTAAGTAGATATCAAGCAAACTGCACAACTGATATAAATAACACTGTTAGACATTAACCATGTGAAGAGATTAATAGTGATTTTCACCGGCCAATTAGATTAGTGACAACATCTTCCTGCCCTTTCTAAAATTTAACTAAAAATATCAATGAATAATTACCGTGAGGAGCAAAGTTCTGCAAAAAGTCGCTGTTATCTGATGATGAAAACCGCTGAGCACCGGATGCTTTGCTGCTGTTCAAATTCTGCATCATGGTGGAGATGAGGCTTGGACTGGTGTTTACAATTTTTTGACTGGAGCAAACCAAGTTGTTGCAAATCACACGCACAGCACCTACAACAAATTAATGAAAAACAATTGAAATAAATATCGCAAAAACATTAACATTTTTTGTCCTTAAACTGTAATGTGTTAGGAAAATTTTTAAAAAAATCCAAAGTATCACTTCAAGCATCACATCATACACTCATTTTAAGAAAAGATTTTTTTAGAAATATTTAACCTTAAATTTTTTTGGCTTGAACAGATTTACTGTCATGGAAAGTTAAGGATTGTGATTTAAGAATCTAACAAAGAGCACTTTGCTATTGGCCAAAGTGAATTAAAATTGCAAACTAATTGTGGGTAAGTTAATTTAAGATCCATTTACGTGTCAATTATTTATTTTTGTGTTGTAAATTTGTTATCTCTTTTAAACATAAAATGTGCAAAAACACTGTATAAATGATTTTTAAAATAATAGTTGTTTTAATTAAAGAATTATAAAATTTTTGTCAAAACTTACTTTTTTACATGCACTAAACAGTATAAACGAAAATATTTCACTTTGTGTACAGAAACATGTTTAAAAGTTCACCCCAGAAAATTTAACAAGATCTTCTAAACAAAAGCATCATCTCAGTGTTAATCACTCTCTTTTTTTTTTGAGAGCATACAGAGATCCTCTGTTCAAACAGTACACTGGTCAGACACTCAAAATAAAATATAAATACTTCTTTTTTTTTTTTTTTTTTGCAAAAAAACAATTAAATGCTACAGGAACAAAATCATTGCCATTATTGGTATACAGCAGATTATTTCCAAAATATTTAAGTGCACCATCATTCCTTGGTTCAGAGCATCAGATAAGCATGTATATAAGTAATGATTATCACTGTCAGCTGTGGAAAATGGGAAACACTCAAGTCATTCTTTATTCATTTTTATGGGTTAATCAATACATTACCACTGACAATGAAGCAAGCCTAACAGCATCATAGTTGAAAACCAGCTTGTCTATGGCTACTAGAATAAGTGTCCTTGACTAAGTTCACCAGCTTGGTGTCCCATACATGCTCAGTATGAGATGAGGTCAAACAAAATTGCTTGCTTCATCATCATCATAATCCACTGAATTTACAGGAAGTTAGCAATGGGCTTTGCATGATGAGGGTTTGCATTGTTTTCTTATGTTTCTGTCCGGCCATGCAAAATTCAATGATTGGATCCTTGAACTCCTGCTCAATGGTGATCATGCCTCCACAGACCCATACAGCATCTCACTCAAATACTTTCTGATGTATACATCATGGTAACGCTCAACTTCGCATCTATAGAGATGAAAGCCCATTTGATTTCTCCTGATAATAAAAGTCTAAATGATTAGTGCTCAGTGAGGTCTTGTCATCACTGGTCGAGTTACGAGTCAATGAGCTAGGAGCCCTATAGATTGAAATTCGGTGTAAACTGTTTGCAATGATATTCTGGAACTCAGTAGTTACATACACATGAGCTAATGCAAACATTTAATGATCTGTTAGTTACCCTTTGACAGCCTGATCAAAGCCTGTCTGACATTTTCTGTAACAATATGGTACTGATGTAAGTTGAAAATAATATTTTACTAACACTTAGCATTTTTGTCACTGTCACTGAAATGTCCTGCTTGAAGTAGATCCAAGACTTTCTTAGAGTTGTCCAGTTCTCGAAGAACTCCACAATAATCAAGTAATGTAGTAGAGACAGATATTTTATACCAGTACTGATACTAAACAGATGGATCACACCTGGCATTTGCAACAATTTTTATGATTAACAAATCCATGAGGAAGTCCAGGAAATGTAATTTGAAGAAGAAAAAAATGGCCACATTGACAACTTATGCAACACATTACTAAGCCATCCAGATAATGTGGCCACAGCCATGCAAAATGTAACATCAAATCCCATTTCTTTTTCAGGCTAACCCTAAACTCAGTGGTTGGGGGGGGGGGGGGTTCTACACATGTTCATACATGTTTTCAACATTTTTGTGTGTCTGTGCTAAGAGTTAATTTCCATATAATTACTTATACTTTGTCTATTTGTGAACTTACCCATTTCTACAAAAGCATTGACAGCCTGACCACTATTGAGGACTTTCAAGATTAACCATAAAAGTGGATCTGATAGTCGGCAGATATTTCCACATCTCAAAAACTGCCTGTTACCACCTGAAAGGTAAACAAATAATGACTCGAGCACAAGCTTAATGTCTGAACACTTCTTTGTTAGTGTGAGTAGTATCTGGTAAACACCATCTCCAACAGACAATGGGTCACCCATGCCAAATGTATCATACAGGTCAGATGAGGTGGCATTGGTACCACTGCAAACCAATGATGCCATGGGACTGCTGCTACAATAACTCAGTGTGTGAATCAGATTCAACATGATTTGTTGATAGCCAACAATTATGTCTGCTAGATATGTGCCACTTTCTTCTGGGGTTTGTGATTGCCTGCCGGTTTTTTCTTCATCTGTCTGCTGTCCTTTCTCATCATCAGACCGTGACATACACCGCACCGAGGTAGATGTTTGCACATGGCTAAGTTTTGTCAAATCAGACACAGGTGCAGAAAAAGGAGGAGAGCGTTGTGCGAAAGGAATCCCAGCTGACTGGTTTTGGTGCCGTGCATATCGTGAAGGTACTCTAATCTTCACCAGAATGTTTACCAGCTTCATCAAGCTACACATAAAACTGTCTCTACTTGCATCACCTGTGTTAGAATTTGCATCAACACCACGTAGCAGAGAAGCAAATAATCCTCCAAAACAAGATCGTGGGTTAACAGCATCATCACCAGCTTTTCTGCACACCACCCGTTCTTCACAGAGAATGTGTTGGTACACCAGAGCGCTTATACTCTCCACAACACTGATGGCATTGCTGACATCAACATTTTCATAAGTCAAATCTAATACAAAATCCATGAAGCGACATTGTGCATCCAAAGGTCCAAGACAACTATAAAATGCTCCTCTGAAAAAGAAAAAATAAACACTCAATCATCAATTCATCATAATTAACAAGTCTATTTAATCTATAGAACTAGCTGGCCAATTTATAAATAATCACAGTAGTAATTCAAAGATTTGGTTTTATTTACTTAAGAGAGGTGAAGCAAGAAGTGAAATAATAAATAATTGTCACTTAACAAAGTAAAATAAACAATCATTTTTTAAAACAATAATTCCAACATAAACAATACCTAAAGATTGCAATTCTCAAGCAGCTTTACTTTTTAAATAATGAGTACTCAGATTCGCAATGCCTGATTTAAATGTTATTCATGTTTGTTTTGTTTTTTTAATTTGTTTACACACATTGAAAATACACAAAGGAAATAAGAGACGATCAAAATGATAAGTACTGCTATCTTACGGTTTTTAAGTACGAGGGACCATGTTTAAGTTTGTTCTAGAAAATATGCAGCAGGACAGTGAAAAGTAATTATATGTATTCAGATAGCAAGTTCCCTGAAAGCATCAGTGGATACAAGTATAAGATTGCAACACCAACCTGTCAGCTGTAAGCATATACACTAACTTCAACATCATTTCTTTGAGGGTTTGTAGGCTATCATCTGGTGATTTCACTTGTAGGCGTTGCAGAAACTCATAAAATGCTTTGGTAGCTGATGGGCCTACCTACAACGAAGTAATGGAAGTTTTTCACAAATTATGAAAACATTCCCTAGATTACTTTTTTTAAAAAATGGTATACATCATTCACTGTCAGCCATAGTTTGTGAACTCACTAATGAAATACACCATATTTCATACATAATCATTTTATTAGTGGAGTTAGAAAAGATATAAATGAAAAAAAATTATGATAAGTTTATGATGAAAGTTTGATCATAAAGGCTTTTTCCATTAAACTATCCCTTTTCATTTTTATTGTTGAATCCACAATTATGGCTGCAGTGTACATATGTTTACTATGAAAAAAATGTACTGCAGACAAAAGATCTTAATTTATTAAGAATTTTAAAATGAACAATTATAAACATGTTAAAAACTCACACATATGCAGATATAATTAAGGATTGCCAATGATATAATTCAACAAGTTTACAGGACACTTTGATGGAAAAAAATCTGATGAAAGTTTATTTTAAAAATATTTTTGTATAGTTTTCTTACAGCCACCTGTTTATGTACATTAACTATAGGCACCAATAACAGAGCTGTCCAAAAGAAACCTGGATAAAACAGCATGGTATCTGGTCCCCAGGTTTCACTTAAATGTCCCTAGTAAATTCATTTATACATGGAATTTAATCTATTTATTCCACTGGTGAGTCTATATTTATGGTTGGCATGGTATAAATATACTCTCATATATTCATTCTCCGTTTAGTCACATACAACTTTTTATCAAGTAAATAAAGTACTTAAAAAATTTAATTGAAACGTAAATTCTGCAGGAAAATTTGTCAGTGAAAGTTGAAATATTGAGAGTTTTAGAACAATGTGTGTACTGTAAGAAAATTTTGATATGAATAGGAAATAATTAGGATAAAATGCTTTTATTTTTTTAAAAAATTAGTTTTATAGAATTTTTTCATTGTTTTTTGCTGACAAGCTATATATATGTTCCAAAAACTACAAATCAGACAGGAGAATTAAAGGGAAAAAAATGACTGCTGAGCAACTGTTAATTTTATATTCTCTATTTAATGGTTACTGAAAATCATGTATTAAGAATAAAACTGCCCAAACCTGTGGATAGCGTAAACTTGATGCAGCAGGACCTGAGTTTGTTGCACCTGATAGAAAACGAATCAAAACATTCATAAAGTTGCTATTAGATAGGATTACAGTTGCCATGGGTCGATCACCAGTTGTGGTACAATGGAGCATCTTCTGGTTACACAGCAGAGTTAACGTCTGGAAAACAAGCACCCAGGTTCTGATAGGTACATTGGGGATGTAGGATAAGGCAAGCAGGAGTGTGTTGACTGATACAGAACTCAGAGAAATCAGAGGACTTTTGCTGGGATCAAAGCTGACTGGATTGCTTTCATCATGATTGTTATCTTCATTGAGTGTCAACCAAAGCTGGAGCAAAGTGTCAAGGTTCACTTGCTGTGAGATGAGCTGATTGGTCAAACAATCATAGCACTGTTGCAGCATTTCAGCAGATGTAACCTAAATTCATTTGAGAAAAAAAACTATATATTCAAAAACTTATTCCAAAACATTTGCATAAATCAAAAGCTCAACTAAGTTTAACTACTTTAAATATTTAAAAAACAACAAAATCCAATTAAACCAATATTTATTTCCTTAATGTTATTTTAAATTATTTAATTAATTTCATTTGAGCAACTTTAACAAAATTCAAGCAAATTTTTACCTTCTATCTTTGAAAATATGTTTTTGTCCAGTTTATTTTTGTATGCAAACAAAATTATTATTATTTGAGAGCCATGGATTGATAAACTGTCAAGTAGGAAGTGTCAATAGCAAAAACAAGACATACAGCAGAACAAACTGAAAATGAACTATGAAAAAAGACTGTCAACTAAGCATTTTGACAACAGACTCAAAATGAGACATGATTGTGCAGAAAGCAATACTTTGTGTGTTTGTGCGTGTGAAGGTAAAACAATTGCAAGGTTTTAGTAATTAAAAAAAATATTATACATATTTCGGATCAGTACTCAAATAATCAGCATATAAAAAGACAAGGGATAAAATCCAAGGTCTATAAAACTTTAAAATGAATCACAAGCTTTAATATTGAATCAGAATTACAAGCTAAAGATGTTTGAACAGAAATAAAAAAAATTACTTAGCAATATTTATATTTAAATTATTCGTTTTAAATCATGCTAACCATCTTTTTCTTTAGTTTAATGCATACATGACTTCGGTTATTCACTGATGAATCTCTTAAAGATTTTTTCTTTGTTATTTACACAAAGGTGAAAAAGCACCCACCTGATTCAGATTAGCCTGAAAACTTGAATCAGTTAACTCGTCTTCAAGGCTCTGAGACAACTTGAGGCTATGAACAATTGGCGGCGATATGGGTAGACGGGCATTAAAGGAACTTTGAACTGCTTCTGTCTGCAGTGAAAGCATCACCTACAATGAAAGCAAATAGCAGTTTGTGCTTGTATACTTAAAACAATGCTTTTAATAAAAATACAATAATCAATTAAAAATATTATGTGGATGACAGAAAGGAAAGGGAGAAACAATCTAGAATGTTCAGAGATAAGACAGCTAGTTCAGCATTTGGATTATTAGATACTGAATGCATGCCATTCTATACCTTTAAACTAGATATGCAGCTTAATTCAAAAATAGAGTCTATGGCGTGTCCTGATGTCAACCTGCATATGTATTTTTTTTAAAATATATCCAACATTGTTTAAAGAAAATCTGATTAACCAAAGCATAAATTTTAATTAATATACATTTAAGAAAAAATATATGGAACATACTTTTTCATGTAAATGTAAAAATCCCAAAACTATTGTTTTATTGAGTTTTTGTTTCAAAGCAAAACAAAAGAAATCTCAAACTAATTTTATTCAAGTAGTGTAGACTTCTGAAACTTACTCGCAATCGGAGTTCGGCCTGCATCTGAAGGCCTAATTCCAACCGAACATCCAAGGCAGTTGATAAACCCTGGGGACCTACCACTGCTTTACCGTAGTCAACAACTTTTGATTTCCATTGCTTCAATTTTTGTTTCTTTTCATCAGGATGCAGGCTGCTGTAAAATAATGCAAAATGTACCTTTTTTTTTTGTTTTTCTTCAACAAATTGTATTTACATAATCTACAAGAAAATCAAAAAAACATAAAGGAACATAATAAAAATCAGAGACAACTAACATTTTGGTTACAGAAATCAATTTATTCAAGGAGACAAATTTTAAAGAAAACTATTTACATTATTCACAGGAATAAATACAAGGGAAGCCATCAAAGATTATCTAAGGTCTCATTAATGACAATGCCATTTTCTCCCCAGACCATCACAATGCAGCCACAATGTTTACCTCTTGGTTGTAAATAGAATGATTAATAAGTTCCACAAGGACTTTCTGCACATCCAGGTGCAGCTACTATCAATGCTGCAAAAACTTGTTTATTATCTATTGGGTATCCAGGGGTTTCCATTGTGCCAGTCTTACTGCAATACCAACAATATAGAGAACACACTGCATTTTTTTTTACTCTAGATTATAGCATCCACCATCTCTGCAATGCTTTGTTATAACTGATTCAACAATTCACTGAGTACCCTGAGTGACTAGTCATAACCTTCCAGGTTAGTGTTAAGTAGCAGTGACAAAACTGCATCATGTCATGCGCACATCAGCTACTCAATAGTTTAATTGGACCTCTACCTCAAAAACAGCAAAATATCCTTAACTGTAATCATCATAATATGCAGCAACACGTTAGACACTAAAACTTCTATAGTTCAAAAAATGCAGAATGAAGTACAGTTGCTTTCCTGGACACCATGAGTACCTCGTAGGCAGCTAAAAGACCAACCCCATAGCAAGAACTGAATACTTCCAAACTCTGTGAAAAAACCAGGACAAACAAAGCTTTTGTGTGAAGCTTGTAAGCAGCTAGTCCTCAGATTAACAATTGTAAATTAATCCAAGTTTTCCTCTAAGAAGACACTGCTACCAAATACTGAAAATAAAAGTTATGGTAGAGAAAATATTTACATGTGAAACCTGTAGTGTTCAAATTATTATAGAAGGAATCTGTAGCAACTTCAAAAAACGGTCATAGTGCATTCCTTCACAGAACCTTTATAAAAAGTCAACAAAAATTATTTTTCTGAAATAATGACCAAACAATTAAAACAAAGAGAAACTTACGATGTTAAAGTATTTATTTCTGGAACATCAATGCCATCCACAGACTGCACACACACAACCTGAATAGGACCTTCTTCACAATCTACCAATCCTGCTGGGTCCTTTATAGAGACACCAGATATATACTCATGAAATTTAGCTGTTGTTTCTTCATCATACTCATTGTCATCCAACAAAAGATCCATAACCAATGTACTTTTGGCTAAATTCTCTTTGCCCTGGCTAGACTCAGATTCTGAAAAAATAATAGAGCATTAAAAATGATAGAAATCATGAAATCACCAATTTTTTTTCATTCAAGAGTTCTGCTAAAAATTACAATATCTGACAATGCTAAAAGATGTTCAAACTTTGCCTCTATCCACTAAGCAAGCATTAAATTTGCAAAATGTAGACTGATGAATATTTAAAAAAAATATGATTATGACTGTAATAAAAATCAAAACAAACCACAACAAAATTATTTCTTTCTTCCAATGAACTAGTGTATAAAACTAACCATGAACCAAATCATTAGATTCACTGACAGCATCAAATGATGGGATAGGCATGGTTCCTGACAGGCTGTCAATTGTTTCACTCATTGCTGCAGACATCTCATCATCTGTAACCCCTTCGAAAGAGGAACTGGCTGGATAAAGTCGTTCACCTGGACAAACAATGTATAAAATCAGGGTTACTTCTATTTGGCAGCAGCCAAATCTACTCTGAGAACCACAAAATCACGTGCTATAAGGCCAATAAATCAACTGCAGCCAATTTGAGGCTTTGCAATGATACAATAGAAACGTTTTTTTCAAAGTTTTATTTTGTTACTTGGTAGTGTTTTGAAATGTTTTAGCAACTTTTATTCAAAGTTTTTATGGAGAAATGCTTGTTTCTCCTTTTTAAACCTTAGAAACTGGATCACAATAATAAAGTAATAACTAACTGTATCTCTTAATTTTCTGTTTTATCTATAATCACTGCTTCAATTATTAATCATATTTTACCACTGAATTAAACAAATTTCTCCACTGCTTGCTCAGCAATCCCACCAGATTTCAAAGACAGTGATTCAGCCTTAGAAACCGAGCAATAAAGGTAGGTTAGGTTCTTCAAGTGTCTCTTCACCTGCACCCTGGTAAATGGTCTGACCAACCAAGCCAAATCCCAATTATAACCAGTGGTGATACCAACTAAAGAAACTTTACACCAGTTAAGATATTGCCTGGTTAAACAAGATCTGCACTCAAAACTGTAGAGTCAGGGTTGCAATGATAAACATTGTCAAAAGAAATCCAGAATCAATAAGTAAGGTAGATAACTATGCAATACAAGATTGTTTTTTTTTAATGCAATACATTTACATTAGAATATATTGCTCTACCTTGACCAGCTTATACTACCATCTTACCATCTAGGAGGTCTTGAAGTAGACAGGTTATAGCATGACCAGCCCAAGGACCACCCCAGGAGATATTGCCATGATTGAAATCTTGATTGGTAGCCAGAAGAATTAACTGTTGAAGTTGATCTTGAGTCATGGCTTCAGACAGTGAAATGGCAGGACGAGTAGCAAGGCAAATTTTTGCCAACACCTGAAGATATAAAAATGGTGCATATAAACAAAAATTCTGTATTATCTATACTGGAGATTGTTAGAAAACTTTATATAAATGGGAGTTGTATTTGAAAAAGCTATCAATCTTCAAAGCTCAATAAAACATCTGATAAACAGTTAAAAGACAAACAATTTATGCATAGAAATTATTTCAAAACAAAGACCCTTTTTTCCTCCCTTTATATTAGCATCATACCTTGCATGCTACCAAAAACAGGTCTACACTACAAGTGGAATCCATGCTAAGTATCAAGGTGACTATTCCTTGAACTACTGGCAGACATCGTTCACGTGGTAGTATCAAGCTGCTGTCCGGGTCAAGGTCACCACTGTCCTTTGTTGTTACTGACACGTCATCTCTGGGTAGTTTCCTCAAGAATTCACCATCGGTCCTTCGAATCTGCATAATATCTTTTAAATGCTATTAAGAAAGAAGAAAGTTTAAAAAAAAAGAAAAACATTGGTATAATGGTGTGTATACAGTGGAACACACTCATGAGGTAATGACAAACTGACAAACAGCAGCTGCAGATGATAAAGTGGCATACAAAATTCCCATGGCTAAAAAAAAAAATCCTGAAGTTTATTATCAATAAAACAGCTTGTTGCCAATAAATCAAATTTTGCTGTTTGTTTTAAAATAATGCCTTCAGAACCCCCCCAAAAGTTAAAAACTTTCAATTTGAAAAAAAATGTTCATTTAAATTGAAGATAAAGTGTATAGATTAAAAAAAAACTAAATACAGGATTCCCAAAAAATACAAAAATACAAAAAACCAGAATGAATGAGAGTGAGAGAAAGAAAATCAAAAGTCTGAATCTACCATACAAAATGGGAAATTTCTAAGAATATTAGAGTAAGATTATAGGTTTTCTTCCATAGTCTTCATTGATATACCAGGTCTGTTGAAAAAGTATCCGACCTTAGGCTGGGAGAAAAAAAATTATGTACTTGGTGGGGTTCAATTGCTAATCCCCTTTGAAGTAGGCCCCTTGTGCCTCCACACACTTAGCCCAGTGATCCTTCCACTGTTCGAAGTACGTCTGGAATGCTTCTTCCGGAATGGCTATCAGCTCCGCCGTCGCATTCTGCATGATGTCCTCTCAGCTCTCAAAGCTGGAGCCTTTGGCATCTTCATTTCTGGGAACAACCAGAAGTTAGAAGGAGCCCCTGTCTGGAGAGTAAGGAGCCTGGCGAATGAGCGAAATGCTTTTCTTTGCCAACTAACCTTGGATCAGCTGCAACGAATTAGCCGGGGCGTTGTCATGATGCAGCTGCCAGTTTTGTGAGGCCCACAGATCCGGCCTCTTGCACCGAACTGCATCACGAAGACATTGGAGGACTTCCTAATAGTACTCCTTTGTAACTGTTTGTCCTTCTGGTGCGTATTCGTGATGCACAATGCCTCGGTAGTCGAAGAAAACAGTCAGCATCACCTTGATTTTTCTCCGGACCTTGGCAACGTTGGGTGCTTCCACTGTGACAACTGAGCTTTGGTTTCCAGGTCGTACCCGTACACCCACATCTCATCTCCAGTTATCACAGTATTCTGGAACTCAGGATCGCTGTTGGCAGTATCCAGCAGATCCTGCCCAACCTCAAGACGAAGTTGTTGTTGTTGTTCCTGAGAAAGCAGCTTGGGCACAAATTTTGGTGCCACTCTGCGCAAGCCCAAATCCTCCTTTAAAATTGCATGCACAGAAACTTTACTGATCCCAACCTCGTCACCAATTTCCTGCACCGTCAAACAATGATCCTCCATTATCAAAGTCCGCACCTTCTTGATAACAATTGCATTGCGGTTTGTTGACGGCCTCCCAGAATGCTGGTCACTCTCCACCGGTGCGGCCATCTTTGAACCTGTTGTGCCATTCTTTTATTTGGATAACATCCATGGCATTGTCACCAAAAACCTGTTGAATTTTGTGAATTGTTTCCGCTTGGGTATCTCCAAGCTTCTGGCAAAATTTGGTGCAAGAGCGTTGCTCCACACGTTCCGTCACCACAGGCGAAATGAAAATGTGATGAGTAAGTAGTACAGCATCTCACACGCTGGCTGCCTGACAGCGACTGATGCATTCAGCAACCCCGCCAAAAACTACACATGCGCATGAAGGCATGCGGCTCCACCATGCACACTTTTGCCTCCCTAATGTCATTACTTCCCACGGGAAAAAATAAAGTTGGATACTTTTTCGACAGACCTTGTATACTTGCATTGCAAATGTCAAAATATAGTTGGTCATGCTTAACGATAATAATAGCCTCTTATTTATTGAGCACAGAATCTATTAAAGTATGTAGATATGCAATGAGTATTTCTATCCATTTCTGCTCTACAACTTTGCAGTGGTAGACTTTTCTTTAGCAGCCATATTTTTATCGTGTCCACAAGTTCCCAGAAGAATTGGCAGTGCTGTCTTGAGCAAGGTATCTTATGATTACACTCTAAATACAATGATCAAAACAATATAAGGATGATATCACGGTATAAATTGTATGAATTTATTGAGGATAAACATTTGCTCACAATTCAAAATTGACCATAGAGTTTGAAATACAGGGTTAATTTTACACACCGTAAAATCATATCATCTTCTGCATGTATAGCCAGCTGCTTCTGGGCTGCACTACAGCATGTACCACATCTCTCTCATACTCTTAACCAGACATCTAACAGAGTCATGGTCAGTACATTCCACTCTTCTATCATGGCTTGACAGTCCCAGAAAGGTTTCAGGATCACATAGTTGCTATCAAATTTTCCAAGAGAGCCCATTGCAAACAGGCTTTATGGAGTTTAGGTTGTAAGAACAAGCATGTCATGGAAGATGAATATTTTCTTAAAGGTGTTTTATGACTATTCTTGTACATTAGGTCCTTAAATTTTCATTCATGAAGTTGAAATAAATACCATGATTTTTGTGCAAATGGCATAGCAACATGTCTAATGACATCATCTGGATAGCACTGACCTGTAACAGTTCCATCAAAGAAAACCAGTTCACTTTTGCAATACTGTAATATACCACCTCAGAATAAAACACCATCATGCTCAAAATATTTTTCTCTAACAAGTTAGAATCAGCATAATGTTAGTTTGCTGATGGTTGATTATGTGATTTGCAGAAACCAAAGTGAATGCTAAATTTACTCTTATCAGAGAGGAAAACCTACCGTAAAGTGCTGTGCATTATACGCTATCATATATAATATGCACCCCAGTTTTGATCTGTAAAAATCCCCCCAAATCCTATAACTCCCATTATAATATGCAGGCATATTTAGCTCGTATTTCAGGGGCCATCAATCAGGTTGGCCCAACCTGAAGGAGAACGGGTCTTATACAACAGAGAGATGGCCTTCTTCAATTTAAAATCAACTGAGAAGTTACAACGTCTTTCCTTTGGTGGGACCATCTGGAATAAACTAAATGTGGAGATATCTCATGGGACATAAGTAATAATTAACAAACATCCGAAAAATTCACTCACTCAGCTGCAGTAGTGACGTGGTAAACAGAGTCAGTGGAATGCACAAATCAGGTTTTCATGATTGCCTTGCATATTACGCCATGACATTCAAAGGTCTTCGCAAACTATGCCACCCCCGTTTATTACATCATCTCGCCTACTACGCCATGGTGTAGTGACCGAGGTATCATGGTAACGTATATAAACTCCGCATGGGAATAATCTTTATCCAGTCCCTGTTTATACATACTATTACCCACAACAATGCCTCCAACATGATGTATGAGCTGCACTGCCACAGGTTAACTCCAAATGATCAGCTATGCAGTTGGATATGGCAACAGAGCTGTAGCCTGAGGGTTCGGAGTGAACGAGGCCAACATCAAGTCCTGGTGACGATCTCAGGAGAAGGCTGAAGCCATACTGTGTTCAAAATGTACTGATTATGGCCAGGGTGCAGCCTATCCCAAGCTTGAGGAAGAGGTACTTTTCTTCATCACTGAAAGGTCCATGCAGGGTGTGGCGGGTTTCCACCACAGAGATACACATGTACACACTTTCTGTCCACAAAACTCAATCTATGCCTGACTTTAAGGCATCTCAGAAATGGTGCACATGCTTCATGGCCTGCAACCAACTGAGCATACGCCGGCAGACCACCATCACCCAGAAGCTTCCTGATGATTATGAAGATCACCTGTTGAGGTTGCAACAATTCGTCATCAAACGGAGAAAACAACATGAGTACCCCCTGAGTCACACAGGGAATGCTGACCAGATGCCCATGATGTTCAACCATCCCTACAACAGCACAAGAAGACTCACTTCATAGTCATGATAGGGTGTATGGCTGATGGAAGTAAACTCCAGCCACACATCACCTTTAAGAGGAAGATCATGCCAAAGGACCAGTTCCCCAGTGGTATCCACATCCATATCCATGCCAAGGGGTGGATGGATGAAACCTTCACACTAGACTGGGTGGACACAGTGTGGGGCAGACAGGGTATGCTGCTCTGCAAGCTCCTATTGCTGGAGCCTTCAGATGCCACTGCATGGAGTTCGTGAAGACAGCCCTGAAGATACTCGCACAGACCTTGCCATCATCCCTGGGGGTATGACATCCATACTGCAGGTTGTGGACATAGCTTACAACTGACCAGTCAAGCGAGGGGTCCAGCAGAGGTGGAATACATGGATGATGGCGGGCGAGCACACCTTCGCCCCTCCCCCCGATGGTTGCATGTGCCAACCCAACATGCCCACCATTGCCACATGGATCAGAGATGCCTGGGAAAAAGTCGACCCCGAGACCACCAAGAAGGGCTTCCTCAGATGTTGCCTGTCCAATTCCATGGTTGGAACCGAAGATGATATCCTGTGGTCTGAGCAGAGGGATGATGAGGCAGTAGAACCATCAGAGGGCGACAAAAACACTATCTACTAAGACACAACTGCTACCATGATTGATGAACAAATGGTTCTTGCAGTGGAGGGAAGAAGTCAGCATGGATGAGTTTGATGGGTTTTAATCTAGATGGAGATCATATCAATGCATGTCACTTATCCTGTATTATATTTATAAATTTCGTCGAATTTCAATAAAATTGTGAAAAAATATATTACTTGTGTTTTTGTGGTTAAGTTTTGCATGAAGTTTCAGTATGAACTCCTTGTTCTGTTTCTACCCATTTCATTGTCAATATCAATGGTACTCAACCCAGTGACATTCAATACTCATATCCCCCAAAACGCAAAATAAGACACGAACAACTATCTTTTGTTGATATTCAGTCAAATTTCCACATGAAAATTTCCAATGTATACGTATGTATTATTGCTCGCTCGTCTGTCACCAGCGGTCTGGAAAAAAAATTATGCGACATCTGATATCTTTTATAATATGCACCCAATTTTAAGGGTAAATTTTCTTAAAAAAAAAAAAAAACACCACATATAATACATGCCACTTTATAGTAGATCTTACCTCAAAGCATGCTGGTGTTTAGCTGATTTCATATAGTCTAGTCAAATATACAAGACCCTTGGACCTGCCGCAATTCATTCTAGACTGAATTTATTGAGATAGTTTGGTTATATCAATGCCAGTTAGCTGATGTAATGGTTAGTACTGCTGTGGTGCCCCATGCCAAGTCATTCATGAACTGAACTGGTCTTCATGTAAGAGGTCTTTTGCTCTGTAGATTAGCTATGGCTAGGTATTGTTGCTCATTGTTAAGTCAAAGCTGAAGTGCCTCAATCTCAATGTTCAGTAATTTCATTATGTGAATGAACATCTGTGACAAGATTTATACACAATTTGATCATGCTTATGTAAATTTGGAATCACCCAATATTGGTGTAACTTCTGCAAGTATAGCTGATACAGAGACAAAGTGCCACATACATCACTTGAAGCAATAGAATTGTAAGTAACTTTCTACAAATGCCAAAGCATCTAAATAACCATAATAAGTCTCATACAAAATATCTATACTGTTTTGTTTAGTGTAGTTCTTCAGTTTGTGTCTTGATTATTACTATCACAGTTCTTATTTCAATGGTCAATTCATAATTCTTCTTGTATTGCAGCACTCTCTTTGGTGTTTTTTCAAGAATCTAATAAAATCTGAAGCAAGTAAATATTGTAATTCTAATTTTTTTTATAGTCATCCATTTGTATGTAAAAATTAATAAATTATGCATAGCCCAAAAAATTGTTTGTATATAAATTTTGTCATATTGTAAGTTGATACCAACACTGATTTTCTTGACAATACTTTAGTGTCAAGTGATTGCTGCTAACAGTTAAATACTCATACATGTTTATAGTGTTTAATGATTGGAATTTTTGCAATGATTCAGATTCTAGGCAGTTAAGGGGCCCTTTAAAGATGGGTTCATACTTAGGAACATTATTGCATGTATAAAACATTCCACACAAACAGTTTTGTAGATATTATTATTGAACACCAGCAGTCAATCATCAATGTTTCATTTACTTACAGGTAAGATGACTTTACAGTTACAAATGGATTGTGCATGGTTTCAATGGAGGCAGCTTTTCATGAAGCAATACCAAAATGGTCCAAAGATAGCAAGTGTGCAGCAACAGAAGAATAAGGAATGCTTTATTTTTAGTCTTTATACAACCATTTAATTATTCAAAATATCTTGTAAATAATCATTTTTCTTATTTAAATTAATGTGAGATGGGTATCTTGCTAAGTTATTGCAAGCAAATGATTATAAACATTTCAGAATACTTGATCCTGCCTTATCAAGACTGTTTACTTATCTACCCTGACCACTATAAGCCACATTTGCCATTTTTCAAGTTTTGCAAAGTAGTATACAAATATGGACAGCATTAACACCACCAAAGCAAATGTCTGATCAAAATGTGTTAAAGACTCAACTTTTGATTACTAACTAGGAAGTACATATAATCCCCAACACACAAAAAACTTCAGCTAAAAAAAGATTAAACAAAACAAACAGGAGAATGAACTGACTAGTTAAGTAGCACACTCACAGATAAAATATTTAATGAAAAATCCAAGTCATAAACAAATAAACAAACAAACAAACAAAAAAAAGCTTGAAAATCTGAAAATTTTTGTAGTTTTAATTTTGGTAACTAATTCATATTAAGTCTTCTGTCAATAATAATATCAACAATGAAATTTTTTTTTTTAGAGAACAAAGAGTACAAATAAACGACATTCAAGATGGTGGATGAACCTAAACCTGTTAAATATCTGCATTCAATAAAGTTTTGTTTACTTCCGCACAATTTTAGCTAGTATAGAACATTTTACTATAAAAATGTTTAAAATAGTTTTATAAATAAAATGGTGACAATTAAAATTTTTTTCTAATTGAAGATCCTAATAAATTATTCTTTGGCATATGTTGTGAATTGCCTAAAAACATTTTTAAAATTCTAAAATTACTCCTGATATATGAGAGGAAAATTTACTGAATCGTTTAAGATTTCCATGCCCAACAGTTTCCTTCCATTAAAAAAAAAGAAAAAAAGCGTGTGTTACAAATAGGCACAAGGAGAGAGATTTGTATATAAGAATTACATTTGATAAATGAAAGAATATTCAAAATATTTTAGATTTTATTTAAACCACTGAAGTAATTCCAGTTATTATATAAACACACATACACACACACACATATAAAGGTCTAGTTTTTGGTAGGAATCATGTTATTGGAGGAGGGATGAGAAGCAGATCAAAAAATCAGAAGAGGAAAAATAGGAGACTGCTCAGCATTCATAGAAAAAGAAGATACTTACATCTCCTAATTTATTCCATACCTTTGACGCATATTGTGAAAGCTCCTTCTTGAACTGCTGCTCTTGCTGCTTGATCAGAGCTTGTGCCTCTGTTGCAATTCCCTGAGAAGATTTGTCAATCTGAGAAGCAAAGAATTTTTTCTTAGCTTGTTCAAGATCCTGCAGCTTCTGCTTGTGGTGGAAAAGTCTCTTCTGCAGGCAGCGTCTATATGATTTCATTGACTGCTTCCCTTTGCTTCTGGTGGGTTGGCCTGTGTTATCTCCCTGAAGAAAGCTCCACCTGTTAGGCAGGTATGGTCCTACAAGGAACCGTAAGTACATCATAAAATTTGATTTAATTCTCTTAATAATTAGTTTCAATACATTTTTATTACACAAGTTCTAAAGTTTAAAAACTTACTTATAATACTGACCCTTTTCACTCCATTAGTAAACATAACAGGATCATCCTTTATTTCTAGTTTCCCAACTAAAAAGGTGACGTATGTTGTAATACATTATACATAGTTAAAAGATACTTCATTAATAGGAAATAACTTCTTCATATGACATAGTTGTGTTAACACATACTATAGTAGAACCTGTCACCTAGCAACTGATCGATCAATTCTTAAACCCTAAAAAAAATTTAGTTGTACTATAGCTGTGAGTTCAACCATTGGAAAATCTGTCATTAATTACAAGAGTTGATAATATGAAATTATATTCCTTATTTGAATAGATTAATCTCTGTTATATTTTCATTTGACATTAAATTAATATTTATCTCCTAAATATCTTGACCTTCACCAAATTGTATCAAGTTCAAAAACAATGATAAACATGAGACTGAAAAAATGACAAGGTAAATGCAAAACACAAGGCTACTAACCAAAAAGCTTATAAATTTCTGACTTCTGTATAATCTGAGCTGAATAAATACAAAGTTCTCCTCATTTAGCCTACACCGAAGATCTGTGATATTTGATAATGCAACCTTGTCAGTAGTAACAAAAGAAGAACCGATAGTTACAAATTCTGCCAAGAAGATTTGAAGCATGCTGTGGCACTCAACTGCCATGTGATCATTTTAGTCTAGCTCAGGAAGTTCTGTTGTCATTTCCTTGAACCTCACCTCTGCTGCCAGAATTTCTGAGCACTTTTGGACTGTATCTGCATCATTGTCCTTCCAGAAAAATTATTTGTTTGAGCATGTCTAGACCAGTCAAATTCTTGTCTCCAGTTTCTGCAGAACAATAGTCAACTGCCTCTTCCTGAATTTGAGTTTCAAGTCTGGGTTGCCCTTTAATTCGTGGACTAGGAGATTGATGCTATGTTTGGAGGCAAAAACAGCAGTTTAACGTTCTTCAGGTGTGGCAAGGAGCATTGTCAAGATTTTTTGTTGTTTGTAGCCCATCTTTCCATCAAGCTTTCTCAAATACATTTCATAGACAGTGCTTGTCATCTAAACTTTCACATTTGTGTGATATTCTATTGGCAGATCCTCATGATTAATTCTGCCAAAGCAGGAAGGCTTGATGGACTTCCCAATGCCAAGAAATTTCTCTTTCTCTCCAAGTGTGCTGGAACAACATCACAGCCATCCTATTTTTGACAGCTTGCCACCTGAGCAGTCAGTTTCTTTGAAGTGCTGTGTCATGTCCATAGAGGCTTTTAAAAAAATCTCTATTTTGTCCAAGTTGTAAATGACTCAAAGGGAATAACTAGCACACAATTCTTGCAGTTCAGCTTCCACTCCATCACTTCCACCTGACATTTTGCTGAAAATAATGTTATGCCTTCAGAAGAAAGCCTCTAGCTATGTGTCTGAAGTTTTGAACTCATCCATCTTTAGCTGCTGGGAAATCTTCAAGACTTACAGTTGAAGCATGGGTCCAGTAATAAGAACCATCATGGTGGCAATCATATCTTTAAACCATTCACAGAAAATGGCACTGATTTCTCACTCCCTGTTTTCAAAATTTTCTCTTCTTGATCTGGTCTTAAACTCATTGCACCTAAGACTGTTCTAAATTTAAGTTCTACAGTGATACACTTGCAGATTTAGCTTTTTAGTGATGGTACATGAACTCAACCTTGCTACTCATGCATTCCTATCATTTCAATCCTTTTTTCAGAGAGAGCTCTCAAAGAAGCTTGCCAGAATCCACATTCATAGTCCCGGCCATAGTTTACACAGTAGTATAACAGAAACCAGTAAATGGGTCTAGGCCTGTGACCCAACCCCCTCCCTGGTCCACTGCCATGTGGACTTTTGTCCCTGTTTTCATAAGTTAACTGTCTACATCATGGACTACATAGGATCTATTCATGGAGGAAATAATCTAGTTCTTTATGGAAATATTTATACTGTGCAGAAGATCATTGTAAATGGTGTGATACCATATGAATGTGAACATCAAAGGCAAGGAATGTGCAAAACTAAGGTGAAGGTTCATGATGGTCAAGTTGCTGGCAGACTCCATGAGCATACCCATGCTCCAGATGCACCAAGATTAGAAATGCTGCATGTTTGTAACACTATAAAGTGCAATGTGATAGATGGCAAGGAAACAGCACAGCAGATCATTTCACAATCCATATCATCTATATCTGAAGTTGCCTCTGTACAACTTCCAGCTATCTGTTAAATCTGCTGTACCATTTGTAAGCAAAGACAAGCTTCTGGGAACTCTCATCCTATTCCAACCAACTGTGCTGAACTAATCATACCTGAACAGTACAAGATAACAATTCTCTTTTACTATTCTAATGATATCATAGCATTAATTATGTGAACCCAAACTTATGACAGTATTTAAGTAAATATATTAGTTATTGCCTGTATATGTAGGTTACCCAGGTCAGAACTGACTTAGATAATAACTTCAGAAGTTGTTTTCCTGATTAATTTCACTGTTTCTTTCCTTCCTGGTATCTTATTGGAGTAGCTAGTCTCTTATGTATCATATGTTGCTGGAAATACAATAATAATGATAACAATGACAAAAAAATATAAATCTTCATGATCACTTTCTTCAATATGACAGCAACAACATAAACCACTGTGTTCTATCATTTGCATCTGATACCTCCTTGACTCTGCTCCAAAACTCTGATGATTGGTTTGCCAATGGTACTTTTAAGGTTGTCCTGGAGTTGTCCAGCAGCTTTTTTTTTTTTTTTATCAGTTATACACCAACCATGCCTTGAATGAACACTACATAATCCCATGTGTTTATGCCTTTCTCTCCAACAAGCAAGAAGCCACATACACCAGTGTTCTGCAACAACTGCTAAACATCAAACCGTAACTCAATCCCAGTTCAATGACTGACTGACTTTGAATCTGCTGCTATCAATGCTAAATACACAGTCTTCCCAGATGCAACCAAGAAAGGATATTTCTATCACCTCTTCCAGTGTGTGTGCCGCAAAGTCCAGGAAGCTGGTTTACAATTGTACACAGATGATGACTTTTCACTATCAGTATACATGCTGCTGGCAATCACCTTAAATCCAGAGGTAGAGGTCATTGAGACTTTTGAGATGTTGCAGGAAGAGCTACCAAAAGCGGCCATGGTAATTTGTGACTACTCTGAAGACACACTCATAGGCCATGAACACGGTCGTGGTCTTTGTCACCATTGACAATAGTCAAGGTTTCCAATATCCCTTTGGAACATGCATGACAGAACCGAAAGAGATTTGCCACACATGAACAACCATGTTGAGGGCTGGCACAAGAGATTCCAAACAAATGTTGCTGCTTACCATCCAAACATGTGGAGATTCTTTGACATGTTAAGAAGAGAAGAGAAGAGGCCCTAACTGATGTTTCAATTAATCAGATGAGTGCTGGTTACCCACCTGCACCACAACGTGAGCAACACCAGATAAATAGGCAATCCATCAGAACAACTGTTTGGACATATGAGAACAGACACATAATGGATTGTTTGTGTGGTATTGCCCACAATATCTCATTCTAAAGTTATGTGACTACTAGAAAATTAATCGAAAACCAGTAACTAATATGCTGGCAGTTGTTTTTTTTAGTGTAGGCATATTATCTCAACAATTTCTCTTACCTTACTTGACATAATGAGTGCTTACTTCAACAAGATTTAATATTGATTGCAAATCATCTACACTATATCGATAAAGAATGACATAAAAGAGCTAATTCAACAATGAATTTCAAAATTTTTTTTTTCCAGAAACTTATTTATTGAAACAACCAAAACATACTTAAAATATTTTTTATAGTCAAAATAAATGCTTAATGATTTCATTGCAACAAAATTAATTAAAGCAAGCAAGCTGGTTTTTGCATTATGTTATACACCAACAATCAGATTGGGCAACTGATGGAAAAAATGATCTATGTAGGCTCTGTATTGTGTAATGATTGATTGTGAATTGTTTGAAGACTTTTGTATTGGCTTCACAAACTATTTATAAGTTTTTAAAAAGAAAATGGAGTTTGTTATGCTGTTCAATATATCATTTTAACTCATTTTGCATTGTAAGAAAACAATGACCATTGTGTATAGTAGTAGAGATTGCTAGGGAAGTAATTTATGTAGCCACTGTGTAAAAGGCATTCTACATGGGTTTTCAGCACTGGGACTTTTCATGTGGCCACTATGAGTGAGTGGTCGTTCTGTAGAGGTTACTACTGCTTGTGTATTCATTACATTTTCATAGGGAAGCTATTTGATGCTACAATATATCAAAACACTGTAGCCACAAATATTATCTTTAATAAGTAAATTTGCTTTTACAAGAGATTACATCTGTGAAATATGAAGAGTTTTTATGCAGCAAGATTCAGGTAATAGCTTTTGTAAAATGGAAAGGATATGTTAGATTCATTAAAATTTTAATTTGTGTATTAACCAAAAACAAAAGAGTTAGCATTGATTCAAGGCCAGTTTCTAAATGTTTATATAACAACTAGACACTATAGAATTTAAGGGTCAAACTTGTACAGGTTGAGAATCCCTTATCTGAAAAGCTCCAAAAACCGAAATATTTTTGGTGTCTTGACATACACACATTACTCACCATAATTTTTGTGCTTTGTTGTTGGTGCACATACTTTGAAAATGTCGAAAAGGCCTGCAAATATCCCTAAGGTACTGTGTTTTGCCAACTGTAGTGATAGCTTACCTTTCTGATGGTTAAATGTATATCTTTCTCTTATGGTTTCATGCACAAAATGATTTTAAAATATTGCATAAAACTACCTGTAAGCTATATGTATCCATATGAAGTTATAATGTTGTAAATGAACTTGTGCCCAGTCCCCACTCCCCAGTGGGTTAGCTACCAAATTATGCCAGTATATCTATATTCCAAAATCCGAAACACATTTGGCCCCAAGGATTTTGGATAAGGGATTCTCAACCTGTATTAGATATATGTCAGTACAAATAGGGTTGCATATCATATCTTTCACTGTATTTCAGGAAAGAGTAACATTTAGAATTTAGATGGTAAAATTTTGCTTATGTATTGTATATTTATACAGAAAAATAGCCGAAAATCATCAAAATATGAGAAATTTCCGGAAAACTATTTGAGTTTATAGGGAATGATTCAAACTTGATAAATAAACTTTCAGGATAAAAATAAATAACTTAGTTTAGCCAACACAAGAAAGGAAGGCATTTTGGCTTATACAAGATTCCTAGGGAAAAGAAAAATTTTATCAGAGATTTTATAAGCAGGTTAGCTCAGGCACTGTTTGGTATTAACTACTTTTTTTCTTCTAATATCAAGCATTAAAAAAGTTTTAGTTAATTCACATTGTCTTCTGCATAACAAATAGCCAAAAATGTAAAGATTTTTTACGAGAAAGAGAGAGAGGAAATTTTTTTTTAATGTGAACATTGAATACATTAAAAATTTAAAAAGGTAAATAGAGTAATATATAATTTCTCATTTTTCTGTGTACCTGATATTTCTATTCTCTCATCAAGATGTATGCAATTATGTAATACATAAACCAATTTAATCATTTGGTTATTTACTAATCTCATCAATTTTTTTTTTGTCATATATATTTAGATCTCATTGCATTTTTAGTGAATCCAAACTCTTCTCAAAACATTTCAAGCAAGGGATAGAGCAACAAAAACTTTATTACAATTTAAGTTGTTTATTGTTGTCTTTTAATTTAATGGGGTACAGATAAAATGTGAAGCATTGCTGAAACTATTTGTAGCAAAACAGATTCCATTATCTCATCTTTCTGAGCTTCATTCACTTTTTACCAAAGGCATGATGTGCCATATTCAATAGCAAATTCCAAAAAGCCATAGACATAACATTAGATCAAATGCTACTTTCAGATTTATATATTTTATATAGGGCAAATCTATGACCATTGGTTTGTTTTAAGTTGAAAACAAAAAAAATTTCATGAATAATCCATATCAGAGTTATCTAGTGTACATTCACGTATAGATAGAAATAATAATAAAGACAAAAAATACAATCTCAATTCTTAATCTTTTATAATTCTATAAATATCTTTAAAAAAAAATCACCTGTGTCTTTCTCTTTTTTGGCTCCTTTGTCTGTATCATCATTAAATCCATTGTTTGAACTTGTGTTATCCAGATTGCGACAAAGAAACAGCAAAATCCAACCAATAAGGGTTAAATCCACATATCCTAGAAAACAAAGAGAATTATAAAACAATTATAATAAAACAAAAAAGCATTTGTATTTCTATGCAAAAAATGTCTTGAAATAAAACTTCTCATTCATAACTACATTCCACTGTAGAAGTATTGCAAGGCACTAGTGTAAGATCTTACTATCTTACTTTTTTAGAGAAGAGTTCAGGTAGACAATTCTAAAATCTCCAAAATGTACTAAATGTCTTGGAAAAAGACCATCAAACAAAGAAACTGCATGAGCTTTTAGCAGAATTTTGTACACTAAACTACAGGCAAAATTCTACAGAATTGTAAGTAACAACAACAACAACAAAGAAAATAAACACCTGTTTGCAATCTTGGTATACCTGGCTGCAAAGGCATTAATGGAGAGACTGTTTTCATCAACAAAGCTAGAAGACTCTCCAAAATGTTGACTGCCATGGGACCCATCAATGACTTCTGACCCAAAGCAGTGAGTAACACAAATACTCTGTTGCAAATTAAAAAAACCAAAAAAAATATAATCCAGTTAATAAAATAAAAACAACAAAATACTGTTTAGAGAACCACTAATGTCCACAGTTACATTACTAATATTATTAGTCAATTCAAGTGCTAAAATTAATTATGTATTAAATATTTTGCCATCAATAGTTTAGTGACCCCAGAGTAGATAAAGCAGCAATGTCAAAATCCATACAAATTTCCTATAGCACAACTATAATGAACAACAGAATGGTAGAAAGTTTGCAGTCTTTTTGAAAGAAGGCCTATGGCACTGCCTTGTATGAGTGAAAAGCAGTAAAAATTAAAATTAACCAAGATCTCCATGAAATTAATCATTACTAAAACTGATTTCAGTTGTGGAGTAAATCAACATGCTACTCTGTAACAGACTCCAGTGTTCCTTTTTAAATGTTATCCTGAGAACCCATTGCTGAAAATTATAAACAAAAATTTCAAATCATCAATTGGTGCTGTGAAAAGCTATCATAAAAATGAAAAAAGCACAACTACTGATTTACCTGTCTTGAGGAAACACCTTGGTGTGTTCTGAATGAAAAAAGTTCAGCAAAATATTTCCTAGAAATTCTCCCCACCAGGGTTGTGTTCCACAAACACGCACAAGCAAGACTCCAGCAAGAATTTGGATTCGTCGTGTTCCTGAAATACACAAATGCTGAAATAACAATTCACAAGTTTGCGAACTTAGACTGGTGTACATAGAGACAGGGAGCTGTGGTATAGAAGGTGAACTATTGGTCATACTGATCAGTGTCTCAAGTAAGCATTCCAAGAGGAAACGCAGCTTGTCAGTAGAAGTCTTTTTTAAATGAGCTTCAACTTGGAACACTTCACTGGTTGATTTTTCAGGCATGCATAGTCCAAGACCTCGCTGAAGTCTGTCAATAGCTCTCTGAACCAGATTTAGCTGCAGTTGAAGTTGGAGGCAGTCGTTGTAAATACGAATGATCTTCTCATCTTCATCACATTTTTTTTGCTGCTTTTGAAGATAATAGCGGGTGTGGTCACCTGCACTCTGTGATGCAGTAAGTGATGACAGAAGAGCATCCAACTGAGTCTGTGCCAAGCTGTAGCGACATTGGATGTCTTCTGACATCGACAGGAACAGTCCTAGTTGAGAGATGAGTTGTGGTTGATCAGGAGCTCCCAACTGATTGAAGGCAGAACTGGTACTAGCCCCTTCATAATTTTCCATGTAATGGTTCCACTCCCAAGGAAAAATGAAATTATGGCCATAGAATGAACCAACAGGAATTTTGGATCTGGTTGTGCTTCCTCCATATCTCCCTATGGTTGTTAGCTAAAAGGTAAAGAAAATAAAAAGACTATTATTTAAATGTAGAATAACTAGTCCATTTTTCTTATTTCTTTTAACTATTTTCTAGTTATCAGTAAAAGTTAGTTTGATTTGGTAAAACTTATGGTACATAGAGTATATTTTAAAAATTTTAAAAAAAAAACTGTTTTATCAACCTGACTTTCTACAACTTAATAAAAAGAGACAACATTTTTAAAGCCTTAAATTCTATTTAAAAAAAAAAGCAAACTGAGAGCTATAAGACCTAATATACCTCATGGTGCAATTTTTTTTTAAAAAAACAAAAAAACTCTGAACTCAATCCATTTTTGTAACTAAAAAGACTTTCTTTCACATGATAACAAAAAACTAAATGGGACAACTGAATGTACTTCCAAAACTTTTAAAATCACTTCTGGAATTTTTAACATTGCCTATTTTAATATATATATATTTTTAATCATTAAACGATATGAATAAAAGTTTTGAATTTATTTAATAAATGTAAATTAGTCAGTATTGTTCATGGCAGGTAGGCATAGAGGTTAGTAATTTTATTGTTAACTTAATTTTTAACAATTCTATATTTAAATTTAATTATAATTTTAGAAGTCTACGATATAAAACTTACATCTGACTTTAAGTAGAAAGACCAACAACAGAAGGGGAAAAAAGTCAAGTTTTGCACTTCCATAAAGAAGTCCACACAACTATTTAAGAACTTACCTTAAGATACCTACAAATGGGAGGACTCATAATATTATTCATAATGAGAGATCTGACTCCAATATCTGAGGCAACAACTAATCGCTGACCATCGACTTCTTCACTCTGGACCCAGACATCAATGGACAGTGAAGCCAAGTCACCACAGGCTGGAATTATCACATCAGTCAGCAGAATGGGTTTGCCAAAGTCCAAAATCACAAAGCGGCGAGCACCTACAGCAAAGAGAAGATAGAAAAACACTTTGATAAAGGAATATCTGAAGACTCACAACAGAAACAAAAACTTTTAAACTAGTTCTTTGCTTGTAAATTCAACAAACAAAAAAAATTTTATTCCAGTATCACCCACCGGAGTGCATCCTTTCAACCACAAGCACTTGAGGTGATGGGGGCTGAAGTAGATGGTAGGCCTGTGGAAGAACCATGGACATTTTTTGTTTGTTGTCAGACTTTTCTGATGATGATGATTGACCCTATTAAAAAAGAAAATTATTTAGGCTAATATATATTTTTAGATTGTTCTTTATAAACTTTTCATAGGCATAGCAAAATGTAGCAGACACTTTCCAACCATTGAAGTAATGATCTGTAGGTTAGAAAAAAATCAAACAGGTGGAAGCTTTTCGGACACAAAAAAGTAATAAAAAGAACAAAATTCTATCTCTTAAAGTTTTTTTAAACTATTTTTCAAGTTCTATTTAACACTATTACATTATATAGTTATATTTTTCTCCACACTGAAAATGAGTTAAGTTAACTAACCACTCACTTTCTACACTTCGATTCTTGCCATTAAACTAAAAAATGTTGGTTTTGAAATAATCAAATTAAATTTAACAAATACACTTTATAAAGTTCTTATAATACTGTAAATAAAACCTGACTCACATGATGCTCATTTTTTCTAGATATAAATTTCCTAAACTAATCCCATTTTTCTTTAAACAATTCTCAAATATTTTGTTTTTGAACAGCTTTTTTGTAAAATGCAAATTTTGTAAATTTAGCTGTAAAAATCAGAATATTGCATTACAAATAGAAATTAGATTAATATTGTTTTGAGAGAGAATCATGCAAAGAGATATGCCACCTGTTTTGAGGGATGTTATCTTAGTTTTAAACAAATTTCACTAATGAAAAAATTGAAATTCTAGAGTAAGTTTGAACATTAAAAAAAAACTAAGTCATCAATCAACAATGTTTTTCAACACTTAAATTTTTTTAAAAAAGAGAAAATGCAATCTAAAAAAGTTCCATAAAATTAGAAAAATATAATTCACATTAAGAAGGTTAACTATAATTTTCTTACCCATGTGCTGCTGATATTTAATTCAAGTTCAAAATAACTTCTTACCTTCTCTCCTGTTACTGATGAAGGAACTTTAACATACAGTGGTCCACTCTCATTAGGTAGTGCAGCTGATAAATAAGGTGTAACAGCCTGTGACCAGTTCTCATTTGGTGGAGTTAAAGGTGGTGTCATAAAGAGGGGTGTTGTCTTTGGATTAGCTGGAGCTTTGAAACCATACTCTGCTGAATTAGTGGTGGCTGGTTTTACTGTTTTCAAAACAGTGCTTAACAGCTGCTTGATTGACTCCACATCTTTCTTCGATTGCTGCACCTTACTTGCAAGTTGCTGCACTTGCTGCTCAGCCATTGCAAGAGACGATGGTAAAGCAGCCATGGCTGCTCCAGTCACAGCCGCATTTGAAAGACTCTCACCAAAATTAATCGTCCCTGACAGGCCTGATGTACCTACAATAGGTATGTTTCCAGTTGGACCAGAATCCAACCTTTCCATTTTGGTTCCATCACTAGTGGCATGACAAGTGAAATGAAGTGGCTCAACTTCAAGAAGACCCAAGATATTGTGCCGCAAGTATTCAGAAGGAAATTTTTCTGAATTCTTTTCAGACAAATGATTAAAGAGATCATAGAAATCCATTTCATCCTGCTGAGCCAATATAGCAGTTCCTATGCTGCTGTTGGTTACCACAGATGCATAAGTAAGAGATGAACCAGTCTGTCGTAAACTTTGGGCTGGATAGAGGTCAAACAAATCAGGATCAAATGGATGACCTTGAAGACCATATCTTTAAAAAACATTAAAAAAAGATTCAGCTACTACAATTGTCATACATTACCCATGAATAACTGTCAGTAAACACAGTAAATGACATGAACAATACACTTACTGCAATTATGGTTGAACCTACCCAATTATAAAAACTTGTTAAAAATCAAATGTTATAGTTAATATTAAGCCATATTTAAAAACTACCAGTCTACAATGAACAGCAGTTTATTTAGCAGTAATGATTTCACTATGCTTGTAATCATATTTAGTATCTATCTAATGGACATAAACTTAAAAAAAAAACAAAAATGATTACATAACAATACAAGATAACATAAGAAAAGCAATCTTTATATTAACCTGGATTTTAGCAAAGAATGATGGTGTGTTTCTCTTTCATGATAGGTTTTGGCTACTGTTGTTAGCAGATAGATACATTTCTCTGCTACTGCATGAGCATCCATACACTTCACTCTGCTCAGAAGTGTGAAGAACCATCGAAGAGCACCTGCTGAGTAGCTGGAGACTAACAAAGGCAGACAGTTAAGAAGAGACTGCAGCAGGTTGTAGCTAAATGATGGAGCAATGTCTGGGTCAGGTGAAATCTTGCAGTACCTGAAAGTTATCAGAGTTGTCTTATTCTTTTATGAAATAAAAGCAGAATTCGTCAAGGAAAATGAAAAGTGATATGGAGATAGAATAATATGTTCATATCTTGAAATAATAGTAAACCAACATAAAGCATATCAGAAAAAAAAAGACGATCATAATAAAATTGCAATGATTTGATTTATTCAAAAAGTTCTAATGCTAAGTAGGTAGTAAAGGCAAGAGTAAAAATTACCTCATAAAAACAACAACACCTTTTGATTCCGAAGATCTAATCTCTTCTCTAATTGTACTTATTATTTTTCTACTTTGTATCTCTCAAAACTACTACTTTAGCTTTCTCACTCAAATGTTTTCCCACATTTTTAACTTAGGAATAAGACATTTCAGGTTTAAATAAATCCACTTATTATTTCTGTTTTTTGAGTGGGATAAATTGTATGAAAATCTTTTTCTATATTCATATCAGAAATGTGGCTGGCTTTGTGAGAAAACAGTGACAGATGATACTTACTCCATACAAAGAGCTAGTAGCCTTGCACCTTTATGAGCTGTTGTTCTGGTACTTTGCATAAAACACACTTTCACAAACTTGTGAAGATTCTTCTGAATGGTTGAAACAATAGACCTCTCATTGGTTCTGTTGGAAGTAAAAAGGAGACAACATATATTACATCAAAACATTAAGGAATTTTACACATTTCTGCATAAGGAAACAACTCATTCACAAAATGAAAGTGAAAGTGTTTGCTGCATTGGGTTATATTTAAAGCCTCTTAGAGCACTGGCGAAATTTATTAGATTCAGAGAGACGTTTAGTTAGAATTGGTGACAAGAGAACAGAACAAAACTGGAAGAAATACAAAAGCGTTTTTGTAAAAATTATGAGTAAGGGATTTGAGACCCAAATTCTTAACACTGAAGTCTATTATGAACGGAATTTACTTGTTAAAATATTTTTATAACAACTTACCTTTATCATTAATTTCAGTAACTGTAATCTTTCTGTAATTAGCAAATATCTATGACAATTTCATAGCTCTCCTAGCAAGAAGGCCACAAACACCTTCATGTCTACTACTATATCATTAATTCTTTCTAGAGAGTTAAGCATCACAAAATTGTGTTTTCTGACATGACCTTTTAACCATAATTTGTTGTGCACAGTAAGTAAATAACATATTTTTGCACAAAAAAGAGAAAATCTTTGATACAATTAAACTGGCTTTGCATGACTGCTGATATAGTAAACTGAACTTGTAAATTTTCAGCTATTTTAACTCAAAACCAAAAATGAAGCAATGACAATTTGGAATAGAGTTAGCTTATAACTTTGACCATTTTGGCCCAGTTAGTCATTTTCAATGTTTTATGTATTTTTCTTTTTAAACATGAAGGTTTACAGCCAGTTAAAAAGTGTTTTGGTTTTATTTATTAACAAGCATAGAAAAGAAAAATTACAAAAATATCTGAAATTATAACAACAAAAAAGAGTCAAAACTACAAAATCTTGTTTTTTTTCTTAATATTTTGACTAGTAACCTTTGTTTTTAATGACTGCTTCATTCTACCTGCCATTCATTCAATTAATGCCTTGTATGATGAAATATTTCCTCCAAGCTACTTTAATGAGTTTTGCCACTTCTCTATTCCATGCATGTTTTGCAATATATTGTCCCATCACTGCCCATGCTTGTTCTCAATTGGATTTAAATCAGAAGAATTCCAAGACTAATCATAACCAATGAATCTTATTATTTTTGAATCAGGAAAAAAATTTCTTGCTGAAGATATGGTGCCTTATCTAGTAAAAATCAAAGTTACCATTGGAAGGATTTTCTTAGGAGATTTTACAAAATCTGTTTTTAAAAGATTTAAATACAAATTTGAATTCATTGGTGTTCCTTTTAGTAGGATTTCCAGGAAATACAGGCTCAGACAGATGTGGATACTTCTGAGTGTACAAAATAATTTTATTTAAATTTTCCACCTAATATTCTTCTGACTCAAAGTACCACAATTACCAAAAAGATTCATCTTCAGATATAACCTTGCTCAAATCTTCCCCTTGCAAATTTTGGTATTTCTTACAAAACTGAAGTCTCTTTTATCTTTGTACGGCAGAAAGTCCTGAAGTATTATTTTAGCTGGAATATGTAATTTGAAGAAAATTCTTACCAAATGCTTTCTATCCAACATTTTCTTGGCAATACTTCTAATTTTCTATATCACTTGAGGTTAACCTATCATTCTCATGAAATCTTGATAAAGCCTATTTTTCCCTTGTTCATTTAGTACTACCTCTTTTTTTTTTTTTTTTAGGAGAAAAGTGCCCAGTTTTCTTAATTATTCCAATAATCTTGTTTTGCCAGCTGATACCGGAAGACCAAGTTTTTCAACAATTTCTGCACATCTCAGGCCCATTTCAACAAATGTAAACATCTGCTGTCAATCATGATCACTTTCCATGCATATTTTCACAAACCAGGATTTTTTCCTCTGAAAAATGACTTCAACATTTACTAGAGATGCTGATGCATGGATGTATATTTCTTTACATGAAAAAACTTTGGAGAAATCCCTAAATATCTCCAAAATTTTCTAGCTTGAAAGAAAAGTTCTGACAGTTTCCAGAACATAACAGAAAGACCAGGAAGTATACAACACAAAATGGAAGATTTTCTATTCTGGTTGATAAAAATTTGTTGTTGTAAATAACACAAATTCATATTGAAACTGTTATTTTTCATGTATTTGGTGTTAGTTTTACAAATTTTTTTTATTAGATAAATAAGGAAATAGTTTCAGGGCTGGACAACTGTTGTACATTGAAATTCAAGGCTTTATGTCTAATATAAAAGCAAACACTGGCCAGGGCTCACCGTGTGATGATATAATGACAGTAAAAGTAATAAATGGGAAATAAGCAAAACTGTTTAAACAATATCTAATAATTATATCTTGATAGTTTTATAATTTTAAAATTATTATAAATCTCTGGGGTTATGTGCATATAGAGGTGGCCAACCAAAATTAAAATTTTCAAAGACCACAAAATTAGGAGACATATCATGCATTAATGAAAGAAACATAACCTAACTTTTAGATTTATACAGGATCATAAACATAATGTGCACGCATTGTAATTAGAATATTAGCTATGGTTTTGATATTAAATTATTCCAATTTACTTATACATTATATTTTGCACCAAACCCCAGTTTCTTTTAGTACATGAGTCAGAAATTAGCAGAGATTTCCTAAGTACAACTGCTAAACTTGTTTCAACATGACCAGTATATCCTGTATCATTTAGTACAATGTTTCACTAATATTTAATAATCAGACTATAAAAATATTTAAAATTTTCATTACAATTATAATCATTATTTTATATTGGAGACTGTAATCACCAAGTCCAACCAATGAATTAACTAACTCTATATCATCCGTCTCCTTTAATTTCTCGACCCTGTAAAACTCCAGTTGACTTAGCCACTTAAAAAAACCATTTAGCCAGCATTATAAAAATCTAATTTTCATAAAATGGTATTTTATATTGCTGATACTTTGTTTTTACTCTCACATATAAAATTAAATGTTCTAATATAGACTTCTGCTAAGTCAGTCAAAGTCTTGGGTGCACTGGGCCCTTTTGTGCTGGCTATAGTTTCCAATGTCATACACCCATCTTCCCTGCCCAGCCAGTGTTCCGGGTGCTGGCCTATGGGAGGTGAAATACAACAGGATATGACAACAATGTGTTCAATCCAATAACTTCCAAAAAGATGCACATGTTGGGGGGGGGGGGTTACCAACATAATTATCTGGTATAGAAGACTGTAGGTGTACTAGACTTATATTTACTTGGCAACTGTTTTAGCAATCCATTTTCCCAATTTTATTCTGGGGAATAACTAGATAAGGAAATTCAATAATTTAAAAGACATTTTTCCAGAATTTGAGAACTTTCCAAGATTGTGTAAACCCTGTATAATAGTCAACCGGCCACTTGCTCACCTAACAACAAACTAAATGCATCCAAACAAGGCTAGACTTAATACAATTCAACATACAATGGCAGCCAAAATTATAAACAGATTTCATGATTCGATCTAGACAATACATATTTGAAAATATAAGGCACTTTCTTGACAACCAAATCATTAAATACAATTCTAGTATTTGGTAGGATACCCGAAATTACTAATCACAGCACAACAGCAAGAGGGCATTGAACTGATAAGCTTGTTGCTGTAATTTTACCCCACAATTCTTTGATATTTTCACACAACTCACCCAATTTTGCCAGCCTTGAAACTCTAATCTCTCTACCTAGTGTACACCACATGTTCTCTATTGGATTTAAATCCTGAGACTGAGGAGGCCATTTGAGAAGAGGGGTTTTGGTGGTTTGGAACCAATGCTCAATGATATTCATAGTGTGAATAGGTGCATTTTCTTGCTGGAAGATCCAAGACAAGGGCAAATTCTCATCAGCATATGGTTCAAGGAAATTTCTCAAGTGCAAATATCCATTGCTGTTCAAAGTTCCCTCAATTCTGCAAATCAGACTAATCCCATGTCTGGAGAAACAGCCCCAAATCACCCCCTTGAACAGTCAGAAAAATACATTTCTGATGAAACTCTTCGCCAATTCTGCATCAGACATATTGCACACTTTCAGAACCAAACAAACTGAACTTGGATTTGTCTGACCAGACGACTTTGGACCACATTTCTGGGGTCCAGTCAGTGTGGTCCTGTGCAAACTTAAGACAGTGCAAGTGGTTCTTTCGGGAAATGAATGGCTTCTTCCTGGCAACCCTCCCATTCAATCCAAACTCATGTAGTCAGTTCCTGACAGTCTGCACAATGACACCTCCCCCAATCTTTCCACTGCTGATTTCCCCTACGGATGCACCAGTCCAATCTTTGGATGGTTTTCTAGGCCAGCCAGAATGTAAACAATCACTATACTGTCCAGTGGCTTGGTAGAGATTCCAGGCTTGTCTGCTTCTTCCGATTCCCTTAGAGATTTGGGAATAAAGAAATTTCTGCTTTCGAAGCTCAACAATTCTTGAACGAGTAGTTGGAGAAAGACTAGACTTCCTACCCATTCTAAGAAAATAATATATAATATAGTAGCCACACAAATAATGAATATCACTAGGCCTATAAAATCCTACTATTCAAAATTTTTGTAATTTTTGTCATCATAAAATAAGATTTCTTTGTCATTTTGTAAATAAATTCTTTTTCTTGTAAATTTGTGCTAGAACTTGAAAAGCATCTGAAACATTGATAAATTACCTTCTATCTGATATATAAATGCATTGTTATTGGTCTTTTAGTAAAAGTTATGAACAACTGAAAATTCTTCTTCAAATCTGTTTATAATTTTTTCCGCCACTGTATGCGGTCTGATGGATGTTACTCAAAAGCAATTTTTTTAAAAAAATGACTTTAAATGAAATCTGATATTTTCACTCTAGCATCTCCCCACAAAAAAGGAAACAATTCAAGAGTTAATAAAAGAACATTTATGACCCTGACAGATCCATTTATATAGGCCCTTTGAGAGAGCATCCTTACTGACTTGACATTCTTCATGTGCATAATTTCTAGAAAAAAAGAAGCAAGTGTGTCAAATGAGAAGACTTAACTTACTACTTCCTAACATACACTGGAGTTTTATTCAATTCCAAACTACATGCAGCAGTTTACAGAGATTCACAACAAACAATTTATAGGATGTCATTTGTTTTAGTGAGCAAAAGTTACAAATACAAAGGCTAAATATACAAACCACCTAAAATGAGCTACAAAACGTAGCTTTTACTGTATACTTTAATAAACTAGATTTTTTCTATTCACAGATTTCATTAAGACATAAATTAAAAGCTAACACAGGATGTACATACCTGTGAGTGGGATCAGTCATTTGTACAGCAGTGATCCAGCAAAGGATATCTAGAGAGAGATTCTGGTGGTGATCTCTACTTGTAGTTGTACTGCTTTCATTTAGATCTGTGACAGCAGACAAAAGCTTTTCATGGAAATCAGTTGATTCAATCATTACATTCCGATGCCACCTAAAATCAGATGCAACATAGATAAAAAAAAAACACAATGAGCATTTAAGCATTTCTTAGTTCTCAAAGTGAATCATGAAAGTATATTTTAGACCAGTGATGAGCAACCTTTTCTGGATGCGGGCTGCAAGTGAACTTCGTAGGCTTCTGGTGGGCCACATGCATTTTTTCATATGGAGTTGCAGGCTTTAAGCCTGGTGAGTACCAACATAATCCATAACCACCCTTTTATGACAAATAAAAGTTATTTATATACCAAAATAAAAGAAAATATATACTGTATGACGATTTTTATTTATACTACTTTTAAAACAGCTTAATGCGACACTTGACTCTTTTTATTTCACAAGTCTTTCTATGTCTGGCTCGATCTGAGACGTTGCAACGTGCAAGGAGATTTCCATGCATTCGCCTTCCAGCCGATTTCAATGCTTGTTTTTCAGCACCTGCATTTCTGAAAAAAATTGCTCACAGATGTAGCTGCTGCCGAACAAGCTTACCATCTTCAAAGCATGGTTTGACAATTCGGGAAAACTCTTCCTTGGTAGGTAGAGCTTGTAAAAGTCAAGAAGCGGCACATCGTGGAATTTTGCTCTCAGTTCAGTGCTACACTGAAGATCAAGAAGCTCCATTTGAAGCTCTGGAGGTGCACTTTCAGCACTGATATCGAAAGGAATGGAAAAGATGTTGAAGATATCCTCGCATCTTCTGAAATCTATCTTTGAGTTGCCAAATCTCTTCTGCATATTTTGCAGAGTCATCTGGATTCTCCTTCCACAACGTTTCAAAATGAACAAGGTTATTGGAGCGAAGTTGTGATTCCCACAGCGACAACTTGGATTCAAACACCTTGATCTTGTTAAACATGGTGTGGATGAGCTGATCCTTTCCTTGGAGCCTCAGATTCAGTTCATTGAGATGCTGAGTAAGGTCGATCAAAAACGCAAAATCGCACATCCACTCACGATCGCCAAATTCCTTCACTGGCTCCCCCTTCATATCTAAAAAGAGTTCACTTTATTCTTTCAAATCATAAACTCGTTGAGCATCTGACCACAGCTTAGCCATCGCACTTCAGCATAATAAACCACATCTCCATAATCAGATGCCATGTCACTCAGCAACTCTCTGAATTGGTGATGATTCAATCAATTTGATTCACAAGCTTCACAATAACTGCAACAAACAGTGACACAAAATTAACTCATGATTAGTCAGAACCCTAGCTTCTTGAGAGATGAGAGTTGTCAAGCCGTTGTTCTTTCCAACCATTGATGGCACCCCATCAGTTGCAATGCCACTCAGCCTCTCTAAAGGTAGCCCCAACCGCTTCAGTACTTTCATCAACTCTTCTTTCAAATCCGCACCGGTTGTTGTGCGCATCATTCCCACCATACCCACTAACTCCTCGGTTATGTTAAATTCAGCATCAATGCCTCAAATGAAGACAACCAGTTGAGCTACATGGTACACCTCAGTGCTCTCATCCAGTGCTATGGAAAACCACTTGAAATTTGATGCTCTGCATTTCAGGATGTCTTCAATGTTCTTTGACATGTCATCAATCCTCCTACCCACAGTAAACCTTGACAGGCTAATTTTTGAAATAATAGCCTTCTTCTCAGGAAATGCTACATCAGCCACAGCTTCAGGGCATTCCTTCACCATCTCGTCATCACCAAAGGTCTTCATACATATTGCCATGAATTTGGAGACCAAATAACCGATACGTACTGAAATGTCTGCCTCAGCAGTGGCTTTCTTTAAGAGATTTTGTTGGTCTGCAAGACGTTTTTCAAATTCCTTCACCTTATCTTTCCGCATCTGGTGCTGAAGGACACCGTATTTTGATGCATGCTTTGTACCATGTCTCCTGACATTATATTCTCTAAGGACAGCCACAGATTCATTGCAAATTAAGCATACTGCAGTCTCTTTAACACCAGTGAAGAAATACTCTGAGGTCCACCTATCGTTGAATTTGCATGATTCATCCTCTACTTTTCGCTTTTTCTTCTTTGAGGCCATGTCTGATGGTCTGAAAAATCCCGACTTCTGCACACGAATTTGTTACACATGATGATACACCTATCGTCACTCTCCTAGCTGTGGAAACATGACACAACATTGGTTGTTGGTGCCCAAGTTGGCCAAGAGCTGAGCTGGCTAGTGCGTGTCCAGTCTGAGTCCTTGTCTAGTCCTTTAGTCCTTGCCGCATGCTCCCCGCAGGCGTTGAGGTCAGAGTCTTTTAGCTGCCGGTGTAGCAATTTCAGATTACCCCCACTTCACCTTATCCCCCTGGTAGTTTCATTCAAATCGCATTCAGATTACTGGGAGGTAGGATGAAATCAATTTCAAATTACCAGGGGTTAACTTGAAAGGGGGGGGGGTAGCTTGAAGTCTTTACACCGACCCCAATGGTTTTAGCTAATGGGAGTGTGGCTCAATTGCGTCAGTCCTAGTGCGGTAACAGTTAGAGTTCCAGCTCCCGTTGCCAGTGTGTATAGTCTGTGCTTCCATCAGGGCGGCGGAGCGACAGGGAGCTGCGATGGGCCTGTGATGCCAGTGTGATTTACTGCAGAGGCCTGTGATACAAACGGGAGTGCCTGCCATGGGAGACAAGCCTGTGGGTGGCAGGTGGCTATACGGTCACTGGGTGAAAAAACAGGAAAATCAAATTAATTTGCCAAAGCCCCATGGGCCGTATATTAGGATGTCGCAGGCTGCGGGTTGCTCATGACTGTTTTAGAACATTAAAAAAAAGAAAATTTATTTTTTTGTTTCACAGCATTATATACATTGCCTAAATTTTTTTGCAATGGAGGGAGAGATGAGGAAAACATAAACACAATGACAAGAGTTGATATAGATTATAGATCCCCTACCAAGCATAGCACTATAGCAAATAGTGGTACCTTTCCTTTGGAACACTGGTTTTCTTAGTTTTTCTCACAGTTACAGATATTTCTTGAATCCAGTCGCAACCTTGTATGTTCTCTGGTTTTAGCTTGGGTGTAGCCAAGATCCGGTCTGCAGCACCCATTCCAGAGTATGGCAAATTGTCAAACAATGACTTGATAGATTTCACTTTTTGCTTGTCTGAGACGGAGCTGCTATTTGTGGCTGCTGCTGACACTGTTGACTTCTTTTTTAGTTCTTGAGGCTAGAAATACAAAATTATAAGATTTCATAAAACAATGACATATGAATTAAATCCTTTACCTCATAAATATCTATTTCATTTTATTTACTTGGTAACTAAAGGTTTGCTTCACTTTTATTTCATAAAACAATTATACTTATTTATTGATAAAAAGAAAATTAAAGTAGCACAATTTATTTCTGAAAACTTGTTACATATTTTCAACAAAAATAGGTAAGAAAAGTATTTGATTAACACAAAGATAAGCTTATTTTCAAAATTATATTTAAATCAATATTTAATACAGTCACTGTAAAAGTTAAATATTGTGTTACTGTTATAAAAAAGTTTAATATTATTTTAAATATCAATTCTTTATAGAAGCAACAGATGTATTACATACAACAGGTACTTATCTTGAAAATGATACCAAGTATCAAAATAATATTACCTGGGGCTTTTCATGGCTGTCGTCAAACTTTGAAGGAAAGCCTTTGATGTGTAATAAGAATGATTTTGATTTAGAGTTCAGCAATTGTGGACTGGTCATAGAGACTAAGCCATTATTTCCCGACAAGTCCAAACAAGAGGCAATGCTTATTGGACCGCAGAGGATTTCAGCATTATGAGTCTCCAGAAAGAGAGGATCCAAAACATTGTTTTCTTCTTGTTTCAACAAAGAAAAATCCAATGTGTCAGGAAAGACTTTTTTTTTGTGCAAGTTAAAATCAAGCTTCTGATCCACAGGGGTTGAAGCAGATTTTTCTTGAGTGCCTGGTGCCCCTGCATTGACTGACTGCTTCCCAATGTTACTGATGTTCTGCTTTAGTAATGTCACTTCAATGTTTGGCAAAGAGGTACACATGTTCAGCAAAGTGAACTTTACATCAATGTGGCCCACACTGCAAGGTCGTGGAAGAACCATTTCAAAAAGGTGCTCATCCCAAGTGTTGCTAAAAAAGAAAGTGCCATGTTATTGTTGTCATTATTAGGCTGTATGGCCATAACTCCTAAAACTGGATTTTTTGCTTCAAATTACATATCAAATGTATACAAGGCAGGGGGGGTATTCAGTGATATATCTGAAAATGCCTGACAAATGGAATAAAATCACTACCTGTCAATCAAAAAGAGCAGAAAGAATAGACTACAGCATGGAAATAAGAATAAAAATACAGTCTAATATTTAGCTTTGTAAAGAATGGCCCTGAATAGTTTATCAGAAAGACAATAGTGTGAAACAGATAAACAGCTACTACAACAAACCAACAAAAGGTTTTAATTCTAATCATTAAAGACACTTTGAATAATTATCCTGATCAATAAAACTTCAAAATAAAGTCATTAATAAAAGTAATGTAATATTAAAACATCAGTACACACAATGAGGCTCTCATGCTATCCACAAAGAGTACAATTTACTCCAGTAATCATGGCTGTGGTAGAAAGAACAATGGTAAGACAAAGACAGCCTATCAAAACCAAATAGACAGTGTGCTCCATAAATGATTGTGAGTAGTGAAGATAAAAAGAAAAGTGAGACAATTCACGACGATTCTAGAATCCAAATACACTAAGCATACCTAGCATTGAGGTTAGTAAAACCTTAACTGACATTAAGGTATAAATATCCTCTCAAAATAATATCCAGTTGGCACAGTGAGGCTAAAGTATTAGCAAAAAAAACAATCCAATTTAATTCAAGACCTGCTCTATCTAGCCAATCATAAAAAACACAGCAAAAACATCTATTGCAACTTATAGCCACTGCACACACAAACAGTTCTCCTCAGGACTAAAACCTGATGAATAAATCAGTTCTTTTACTACTACTAACAAGGTGCTTGCTGCCAGAACTAATATTCTACTTTCTATAAATAGCACATTACTAATAACTTCCTTCTTCTATCCTCTTCTTGATATTCTACTCCTCTCAAAAATTCTAAATATGCTTCAAATGAACTATACTTTGAACCTTTTCTTTTTTTTTTTAAAACCAGGAAGCAAAAAGAAATTGTATTTAGTTTAAAACATCACACTTTACTTGTGATACAAGTTTTAACACACCCCTCATGAGCCAGGTAGTCACTCTTTACTATGGGATTGTTGACATTCCCTAGGTCATCATTGTGGAAGCATCTGAAATGATGATATCCGAATATATCGTATCACACAGATTTCAAAGCGTCTTTTGGAACGAAAATTGAAATAAAAAATGAAAAGTTTAAAGGCATTTGAGTTCTCAGTACTACGCAGTACAAATGTATGCTAAAGTAGCAGATACAGTACACCACGGGAAGCAGGCAGCACACGTGATCAGTTCCGACTTACTGCTGCGCTTCTGCTTCAACGAACTGATGAAGCTTTTAACTTTATCCTCGGTAGGAAAGCTGCTCATCTGACTGCCTTCCTTGAACATCACCAGCGCTGCCGCAGGACTAATCGTGCAGTAATTCTTTCGTTTTACCAGATATTATTAACGCTTCACTAGAGTTTTCTACCTTCGAGGCTGGGGAAGAGATTTTTCAATAATTTCTCACGTGATGCACTGACAATAAAATAGAGGGCAGCAAACGGCTTCTCTCCGCCTGTGGAAATTCTCAAACAAAAGATAAAAACAAAATCTATTCTGCAATGACAGGTGGGGATGTATGAACGAGAAAGTGACTACCTGGCTCATGAGGAGCCCGTTAGAATCTAAAGAAAGAAAGATTACGCATACAATTAAAGTAATTTGTAGATAAATGTAACAAATGAGAGCAAAGAATATGCTTTTATATAATTTTTAAAATAAATAGACATTGAAAAAATTTCTTAGCATTATTTTTCCTGATTTATAGCAAAATTCAATGAACTTGCATATTTGCAAAGATAAATGTTGGCTTTATGGAAACACAAGTAGTAAGGTCTGCACTAAATGTCGAAGCACAGCTGACATGTTTCAAATACAACTTTCCTGATATCTATGTTTGTTTATAAATGAGAAAGAAAATGGCTGAACTGCCTATTATGATAATTTTACAGTTTAGCTTGCAGTTTTAGTAAAGAAGACAAAGTTTTTTTAATGCCTATAAATTTCACTTTGGTATGTTTAGTGTAAATCATTTAAAACTATTACTAGAAACAAAAATGTAAATATCTAAAAAAATAAAACAGGACATGTAGAATGCTAGAATTTTTTTTAACTATACTAATTTTTATCACAAAAATCTAATGATGATTGTTAAACAAAATTATAGTGATATTTTAATTTTAAAAAAAAAATTTGATTACCTGTCTGGCTGTAACTTCCAAGTACGTGTGTGCTGAGTAGCTTCCCCTTGTTGCTGTAAATGCTGGGGATGTCGCCTTTGCTGCTGTTCCTGCTGAATCTCTGTCCAACAAGGTGGAACTGTTGCTGTGTATCGAGGCATCAAGTTTTCAAACTCAGTAAGAGAATGTAGAAGTAACAGTTTTTCTGTTGTTAAAGGCTCAGAAAACAAGGATTCCTCACCTGCAAAAAAAAAAAATTAAAATCAATTTGTGAATAAGATGGTGCTGCCTATAAATTTGAAAGCTAATTCCACTTAAAAGATGTAAGACGCAAATAAAAATGAGATATCTGCACAGAGAGGGGCCAGACATATGCCCCCTTAGCATTTGTGAGCTCATACAAAGTTGACCAACCAAAATTCAAGGACAAATTGTAATTTTCGAAGACCCTGTTTCACTATGCACAGTGAGTCTTATAGCAACTTGTACTCTGTTTAATTTTAAAAAAAGAATATTTAATAGTCAGATAATAAATATATTTTTAGTCTTAATTACAATTCTAATAATTGTTTTATGCTTGAAGACTATAATTACCAAATCTAATCAATGAATGAACTAGCCTTATACTACTGTCTCTCTCTTAAATTTCAGGTTAGCTCAGCCACCTACAAATGAAGATGCATTTACCTGAAATTATTAAAATGTAATTTTCTCTAAATGGTCCACTATACTGCTAATACTGCATTCATTTTTATTCTCACATCTAAAATTGAAGAATTCTAGTACAGGCTTCCATTACATCAGTCAAAGTGCAGCAGCCACTTTTCTGCTGGCTCTAGTTTCTGGTGTAACAACAAATGTTTGATCTGATAGGTTTGTTGGCATAGAGAGAAAGAAAAATCATCACATAGATGCAAGAAAGTAAAAATAATTAACCTTACAGAAAATTGCATGTGGAGGATCACCCATACATAATTATCTAGTATGGAATTAAGGTTTAAGTATATGCTAGATTTATATTTCGCGACCAACTTCATTTGACTGTTTTAAGGATCAATTTTCCAAATGAATAGATAAGGAAATTCAAGATAGCTTGCCAGAATTTAAAAACTTTTCAAGACTCTGGAAACCCAGATATAAATTCAGAATTTTCTTTCAGTTTATATTCAATGCTTTTAATCATTAGCTTAGTGCATTTTTCTCCCCTTGTCATCTTAATTTTTCTTTTTAAATGGTTTGCTTTTTTAATAAAGGGCATTAATTTTTTAAAATATTACTAAAGCTTTTATAAATTCTTAAAATCCTGGTATAGCAAAGGTTATGGCATCCACTGCAATTCTTGTACCAGTACAACTCAAAATTTTGATTCTTTAGTTCACATACTACCATATGGTCTAAAGGAGAGGACAATTACTGTTCTCATAGTCCAAATGACAGATTAAAATAGCCCAGCAGTAGACAACCATGCAATGAACAGGAAGCTCACAAGGACTGACGAAATTTTAGAGGCGGCATATACTTGAACAAGAACAGTGGTAAAAAACAGGAAATCTCCAATGCACTGTATATTCTGCTACCAACAGGGTGATTGCCCAGTTAAAAAGACAACATAAGACAGATTGTTTAAGTGCATCCTGGATTTCCAAAGCCAACATAACAGATACTTCCTGCTGTGAAAAGAAGAAAGGGAATTTAATCCAAACAATTGACTGCATGTAGCAGAATATGAGCAGAAGACAATGCGAACCATCAGACATTATTGGTAAATGGAAAAGGGTCAAGATACAAACCACTTCTCAGCCTATACAAATGTCAGCTGTCTATTACAACAAGCAACAAGGGCTGTTTTACTCTACTGCCTTTTGAAACGCTGCCATTTCTTCCACTGAGTCCAGGTTTCAGTTATCAGATAATGGTCATGTAGGAGTGATACTCTTTAGTACAGAAATTTTCGATGAACAATTTGTAAATCAAGACAAAACCTTTCGATCATGCTGCAGTATGTAATTTGAGAGACTAGATGGTTACAGCTGGTGGTCTGCAAGAGAAGTGTAACATCTGTCCTAAACATTATTATTCTCTGAGAGAGACTTCTGCTTATCTATGCCAATGGTCATCTGCCAAGAGAGAGAGAGCAGTACTTTTATGAAAGATGGTGTCCCAACTCACACCACCTGTGGAATGCAAAAATGGAGAGTGAATTAGGAAATTGCATTTCTGCCATGGCCTGGCCAATCACTGGATGTGAACAACCTTTGAGTACAAATTCTGTACCAAGAATATGGGCTACAATCCTGAGGACCAGCACTGCTAACTTTATCCTTCTGCCTTGCATAATCACTCATATTTTGGTATAGCTTTGTATGATTCCAGAATGTGTTCTTTCAAACATTGGTGTTTTTTTTTTACTTATGTCAGGTTTCTGTAACATAAATATATTTATAACCAAAAAAATAAAAAGTACACTTGCTATTTTAATAATTTTTCTGATTCTTATTTATTTATTTGTTTTTTAACAGATTAAACAATTTCATTGGTACAACGATACTAGATGGAATTTTGAAAAATTTGTGACTCAAAACAACAAAAAAGGTCCAGGAGTCTGTATACAAATATTATTATTTTTTTTAAAATTAGGATTCTTATTTTAATTAATCAAGACTAGCATAACCACTGATTTATTTCATGTTTTTCTTATTTTTGTGAGCACATTTGAGAAGTACATTCACTGTCTAAACTAATTTTTAAAAGACTTGTTCAGTCCTAGCAGGATTATATAGCAGCTGCTCTATGCAGGAATCAAAAGACTGGATCTTCAGCAGTGCACTGAATCTGGGTAGTTTCTCCAGCCATTTCACTTCTCAATTGCCAATGAGTCATAGTTCTACCCAATGAAGAGTTATAAAGTTACCAGAAGCTGCATATACCATATTACCTTTAAAATAAATAAATTTCATGTGCAAGTGGCCTCCTTTGCCTTTGACCTTATCTTCAATTTTGAAGCAGCACCAAACCATACATCTGCATCAATGAGCACTAGTCAAAAAACATCCTACGATATAATTTTTAAACCCAATATATTGTGCTTGATTCATTTTCAAATGAAACTGATATCTTTAAGCTTGATAAATATGAAACATTTTAGAAAAAAGAAACCATAGGTAATACCATGACTTTGAATTTAAAAGAAATTATAGATTTCCAAGTAAATAAACAATAAAGTGTTGAGAATATAAACCAAATATTAAGAGAACATGGTAAAGTTTAGATTGGTTTGGCATTTTTACTCTTTTCACAATTTTGATTTGTAAAAACTTGATGTTTGATATTATCATTACCTAATTAATGCATACAAGACTGTGGTAGGTAATGACTATGAAACATGAGTTTTTTCAAGACAAACCTGTTATCAGCTTATTCCTCTGATCCATCCCATCTTCAGTGGAGATTCCATCAAGGGTGTCATGGTCCATAGAAGTGTCTCCAGGAGGACCAGTATTTGTAACATCCATTGCTTCAGGATTTTGTTCAGACAACTGATAGAAGTGCAATTTTCCTGACATTGTGCAGGCACAAAGTCTATCGAGACCTTAAATAAAAATCATACAAGTTTAACAGCAGCAACTTATTTTCAGGTTTGTCAATGACAAGCAAAATTGCTTTTATACTCAACATCATTAAAGATTCAGTAAAAGCAATATATTGGAACCTCATCTCTCATCACCACAAAGTTTTTAGTTTAAATATCTAGTTAAATTAAAGAAAATCTTTTCAATGGCCAAAGCACTATATAAGTTGATGTATTTCAAGTTCAGTCTGCTTACACTTTTTACTATGAAAATTCGACAAGCTCACAGTGATTGTTGAGGCTGCTTTTTAACCACCATTAAGCCCTGATCCAATTTACAAACCTGTGCTTTGTATATATATAATCTGAGGTTATTTTGTCACTTTAATTTTTTAAATATGCTCAAGTCTTTGAAGACCACACTAATTGGTAACTAAACTGAAATATAAATAAATAGAAAATGTGGTTTAACACATCCCTATATAAAAAAAGACCAATCTCTTCTCTCCCTCTCTTTCATTAAAGACAAAAACACTGACACTTTTGTATTTCAGATTTTGACAATGAATGCATGTCTTCAAACAGAATTTTAAAATCACCCTCATGATCATTTCAAGTTGGTTTCAGTATTTTATCTAATGTCAAAAAGCCCCAATAATAATGATATCACTATATTTTTGTATTCTTTAGTTTTGAACTCTGTGCACTACTCACATTATGATGTATTTCTATAAACATTTTAAAACTGAAGTTAAATGACAGTCTTCAAAGGATCCTAAATAAATAAATAATGGGGGGTATTCCGCTATGTATCACAAGTTATACGGCTATCACCAACAAATTTGAAAACTCAATGTGTATCAACATAAACTTCAATGAAACTTGAGTTTAAAAATTCCAAATCCTTTCTGTTGTTTCAACTCAAGGAGCCATTAAACATCTAAATATGCTCTGCCATCAGGCTGAACAGAAGGAATTGGCATGATAGTTTTCATTGAACAAAGTGTCACCAGAGCCATTCTGATACAGCACCAACAGAAAAAAGTCTTGATTTTTTTCTGAAAGCAAAATTTATAAACAATTTTCATTCTTTTTTAGCAAACAAAAAATAAATAAATAAAACAGCCCTTTTAATGCCACAAAAAACATGTAAATAAAATAAGAATTGATATTTCCTTGGACTTTGAGATAAAGAGATTTTACTGTAATGCAAGGCAACTGTGTCCAAACCACCATAACTCTGACCAACTGTTTCAACAATGACACTGAAACAACTTGCCTTCCTACAGCACAGTGTGCAATGAGATGTAGGGCCCATCTCTACATACCTGAATCCAGGCAAAGGTTTAAATGGTAACAGCCCACACTGAATAACTTTTAAGGTTTTCCTCATATGATCTTGTTTGTTCCATTCATTAAACTGTTTAAATGTCTTATGCATGTCTGCTCAGCATCTCAACAGAAATAACTTTAAAAATGTAATCACCACTATTCTTTCTCCTATCAAATTCTTGTTTGCAGACTTTTTGTCCATTAAGCTTTTAGAACAACTTTCTCTGACCAGCTGCACTCACAGTTTAATCACTTAAGAAATGAATTATCTGCTCAAAGATGCGATCTGATTTGATGCCCAAGCTTGTACTGCAGATGAACATCCATCCTTCATAGAACTATGTGGAGCATAACTGTTACTAGCATCACACCAGTATACAATACAATAGTAAGAAAGGGATTTGCAATCACAAAAACTGGTTCATTGCATAAAACTAATTTTTCCCCAAGTAATTATGTTAAAAGTTAGGATTCATATACATATACAGGGTGTTTCAGAAAAATTTATCTAATAACTTGATCAATTCTCGTTCAAATGATCTCAAATTTTAACAGCATGTGAAGAAACAACTCAAAATTCTATGTTTAATGTTTTATATTTTTTTATTTTCAGGTATAGAAATGCCATTCACTGGAAAAGAAAAGGTGTTTTGTGTGTTAGAGTATGCTCGAACAGTCGAACAAGATTGTGCAGCGTGCATTTGCGAGAGAATTTGCTAAAAATGCACCAATTGCAATGCAGATTTGGACATGGCACAAAAAGTTCAAAGAGGAAGGCTGTCTGTGCAGGGAAAAAGGATCTGGATGACCACCAGTATCGGAAGAGATGGGTCGAGTGGGTTCGCGAAACATTTTTACGAACCCCCATAAGAAGAGCAAGTCTGGAAACTCAAATTCCTCCAACGACAGTTTGGTGTGTCGCAAGGAAACACTTGTGAATGACACCCTACAAGCTGCAGCTTGTTTAGGCCTTAAAGACAGATGACAAGCAAAAGTGCGAGCAATTCTGTGTCGATATGCAAGAGAAACTTGAAGATGAGGAGTTTGAAGAACGTCTTGTTTTCAGTGATGAGGCCACATTTCATACGAATGGCAAAGTCAACAAGCATAATATTTCACATTTGGGGTGAAGAAACTCCCCATGCCACAGTTGAGCACATGAGGGACTCACCAAAAGTGAATGTGTTCTGCACCATCTCCAAGAATCATCTTCATGGCCCGTTTTTCTTTGAGGGAAATGTGACTGGCAATGTTTATCTGCAAATGCTTCAGAACTGACTAATTGATAAGCTCACTGCAAATGAACATGAGCACTTTGTTTTTCAACAGGACGGGGCTCCACCTCACTGGAAGCTCAATGTGTGGGCTTATCTCAATGAGAATCTGCCAGGGAGATGGATCGGGCGTGCTGGTGATGAAGACAATGTGCTGTTGAAATGGCCGCCACGTTCACCTGACCTGACACCTTGCTATTTTTTCCTCTGGGGCTATGTGAAGGGACTGGTCTATGTCCCCCCTCTTCCTACAAGCCTAGAGGAACTGAAGCAGAGAATCACTGCTGCACTGGAGACTGTTACCCAGACATGCTGCAGTGTGTTTGGCAGGAGCTGGACTACCGACTTGACATGTGCTATGTCACAGGCGGTGTGCATATTGAAAACTTGTGAAATCATTCATGAAATCCACATACCTTTGAATTTCTCATTCAAATTTTGATGAATAAATCTTATTTTGCTCAACATTAAACCTGTTTAGTTTCATTTGCCTAGACTATGTAGTTTCTCAGATATTTACATCTCAAATGATATCAAATTTTTTGAAACACCCTGTATATATATATATTATATTGCTGCCAATGTCTCAGAAATCAGTTGCACAGCTATAATTGGCAGTCATCAATGGGACAAAGGTAATTTCACTACCATTTTAATAACCATAATAGCTGATAATTTCAGTTATAGTTATTTTTTTTTTTGTTCAGTAAGAAATAAATTATAGAAAATCACAGTATAGTTCAATTAAAAAAAAGTTCTTGATGTTAGGTACCTAAATATTGTAAAAACACTGTCAAACAATGCATGATTCAGTATAAGCTAAAGATAATACAAGTATTGACAACAAAAAGTAATCTTACCTGTGCAGCAGGTAAGAGATGTAAAATAGTCTCCATCTTCGGGAATAATTTCAGCCACAACTGTCAGATCAGCTAAGTTCCATACTTTGATGTGTCCATTATATAATGTTGTTGCTATCTGTCCATGTAGCTCAGCAGCTCTCTGTTGCCTGTTGTTGTTGACTGCACAAAGCTCTTCTTCCTCATCCTTGTAACCCAAGAATTCAGTAGGTAAAGCTGTTACACTCATCACAGACTCAGTGATCAAAGGAACAGAGACAGACACCACAACTTTTTCTTCAACTCTAGCATGCTCATTTTCAAAGCTGAGCTTGTATACAAGAATGCTGCCACCTTCTGGCATGGAATCATCTAAAGACGACTGAACAGCTGATTCATTTGCAGCAGGTATTCCAGGCCTTTTATCATCTTCAGATGTACTCTTTAAGATATCACAGATGCTGGTTGGCGAAAGAATGACAACAAGAAAATGTCCATCTAGAATGGGTGTGATTGAACTAATTTTTAATGACTCTACTTGCAGATTCTTAGCTAGTTCAACACACTGTAACACATGACCGTTTGGAGGGGTTGGTTTAGTCCTTTTCAGCAAACTATCAACACTCTGAGATTTGGACAAAGCTTCTCCCACCTCACTAAGACTAGAACTGCTTTCAGAAATTTTAAAATCAACAACATTTCCATTGTTTTGTATTGTGGATTTTGTACCAATGCCTGTTATGCTTGCTAACTGTATCTCTGGGTCAGCAACACTTTCAAACATGGGATCCAGAACTCCCCAATCATGTGTCATTGCAATTGACCCCAAAGTAGGCACAGACATCTCATTTCCACTTGTTGAGGGCTTTGGGTTGCTGTTGTTGATTTTTATTTTCTGTGCTTTTTCTTGCTGCAATGCTACAACAATAATAAATGGAATAAATACCAGACGATCCAACACATCAACATCATTACTGTCCACATGATCTGAGATTATTTTTGGGTGGGAATCATTACTAACAACTTCATTCACTTTGTTCATAAGTTGAACATCAGCCTTCACATTGTGGTTCATATGGTGAAGTTTGTTTAAAACTTTGCACGATGGCAGTGTTTTTCGTAAGGATACCCCACACAACAAAGTGGGTTGGGAAGCAGGTTTCTGTACAACTGGTTGGCTCCCTTGCTTCTGGGAAGTTAGTACACATTCTGGTTTTTCAACAACACACAGTGAATACACTGTGACATCTTGAGATGGTCTTGTTCGTTTCCATGCTTTTAAATCTGCAATTAACAATTATCTAAATGGATAAATTTAGCTGAATAAATACCTAATGCAGTAACAAATTTCAGGTCATAGTTACATAGTTCCCACACTTTCTGCTTAACAAAACCTCTGGACTTTCCAGGGCCTTACAATAAGCTTAAAAGTGTACATAACATGCCTACTTTTTACCAAAAATGTTTTTCAATATAGCAAAATAACACGAGTTAATTAAACTTAAAAAATGCTCCTGTTATTCTATTCCTTTTAATGATTCATATCACCAAGCATTTTTCATAATTTCATGAAAACTAAGGTGTAAATGCAAACTCCTCCTGCCAGTGCCCATATATAAGTAAAAATCAATAATAACGAGACAAAAAGTGCCTTGCACCATGATTACTTAATGTTTTATCATAATATAGCCTTAAAAGTAACAGCAAATAATAGATCTTCTGAAGTTTTGCAAATATTTGTTAATAAAAGTCTCAGTACCTTTTCTACATGTTTGCATGTTTTATCATAACCACTTTGACTCACAGACCCTTTTAACCTTCATGACCCTTTTCTTCAATAATGATTTAAAAACAACTGTAGTTTTAAAAATAAATTATTAAAATTAACAAATTATATTAGCATAAAAATAATGCAGCATTCATAAGTTGAAGAAAACTTTCAATTAACAAACCAATGAGATCTTTAAAAAATTTTTAAAACTCAAAACAGCAATTGACAATCAGGAGGAAAGTTGTTGTAACATAATTCTTGCTATTCTGTTATTTAAAATGAAAGTTGGAAGAAATTCAGCACAGACGACTGCAAGTGCATTGTTTGTATATAAGTGTCTGTGAGATGTTGACACACTACATGTTCTTTGTGTGCAAGTGAATCTTAGTTATACAGTACAAATGGCTAAGCAGAGCTGGAATGGAAATAGCTCCCAATTTATAAGAGACAACAGTAAGCAGGTTAGACTGCAATAGTAAATTAATATAATTTTTATAATATGCTTGTGTGGTTGTTCATGTTAATATACAGAACTGTTTTCAGCAACATTGGCAATCTAGAATCCAAGAATTTGGTACAATAGTAGACTGAAAAGTAAACAAGCATGTGATAATGAAACAAATAGTTTAATCTTTCTGTATTTTTTCTTGTTTATTATGAATTATTTTTATATTCTTTAAAATGAAGAACTTTTCCAGGTTCAAGAGTTTCATAATTTTTCTCTAGAATCCATAGAAACTCTGCATTTAAGATGTAAACTACAGATATATTTTTTGTCTCCTGAGACTAGATATGCAGAGAAAATACATGGCAGTGGATTATCCAATAAGAGCAGCATTAAGTTACAATTTTTTGTTTCCTTATTTGCAATCATTGCCATGATACATATTATGAATTATTTGCTAGTAATTTAAAAATAAAATAAATTAAATAAAACAGTCTTTAACCAGGTAATGGAGATAATTTACTGATTACTGTATCAAGCTACTAGTGATAACAAAACAAAGCAAACAAGTTAATTCTCAACACATTTGAATTACAAATTAAAATTTGTAGAGATATTGGAAATTCACTCACCCTTGTTCAACTGTTCATCATCTAGAGGTATATCTTGAATGTCTGGAGTTTTTGCTGTCATAAAATCTGAATTTGAATTTTCTGGAACTAATTCATGCATAAGATCCTTCTTACTTCCTGCTTCATTTTGCCTGTTACATAAACATAAAACAATCAGAAATTACCACTTGTTTATCACTAAATGTAGTTTTCATCTTCTTCAGACTGTTCACTTTCCAAATATTTATGTAAATTTAAAAAGCTACATTTTTAATGTTTCTTTTTTTAAAAATGAGTGCATTAATAACCTATCTAGAAGCAAAGTGTGCTGATCACAAGCAAAAAATAGCTGAAGTGGATGATAAAGAGTTGCAGTATTTCAAGATTAGATTGCAATGTTTGTGTACAAGTTGCAAGAGCTACCTGTGCGTACTTGACAAAATATTCTGCGAAACTCATAAATGGACTAAAACTGTATCTCTAAGATACCTTGTCCAAACTGGCTGAAGAATTAAACAGAGAATATAAATACAAATTCTTTTTAATACTGCATATTGCATCCAGAACTCTTATCAGGTTATGTTGCACTCTCAAAATCCAGAAACTGAGTGGATTTTACTATTAGCACAAAGCCACACATGCTGCAAGATGGCATTTAAAATCACACTGTTGCTGTTAATTGTGTAAGCAAAATAAGTTACCAGTTTTAAATTAGCTTTCAGCCATATTGTAAAGTCTTTTTATCCAAGAGGAAAAAAAGGGATACGCTTCATTATGCCAACTATATTCTTTTCAATATATGCAAAACAAATTAAAAACAAAAATACACTAACTTAATCATCACAAAATTTAATTAAGAAAAAACTACATGCATCATTATGTAAGTAAAATTTCATAACAGATTAAAAAATTGAAAGAACTGTATTGTAATCATCTAACATTTGGAATTAAAACATATAAGTTAAAGTCAGCAGCGGACTGGGTCTTAAAACCAGCCCGGGCATCCTTCACCTACTAAGTCGGCCCATTATTCATTAATATGTTGCTTATCTGCGAAAATAGACAAAATGCTATAGCTATACTTCCACTGCTCAATAATTATAATGACGCGTCAGGGGCGACCTTTTGATATTTAGCGGGGAATCCCCGGGGGTGGTGGCAGGAGTTTTCCGTGACAATTTTTTTCAGCATTTTTTAATCCAGCCAAGCAGCCCATTTTTTAATCCAGCGGCGGCCCCAGCCCACGGGGCATTGACCAAATGCCTTTATGGCCAGTCCGCCCCTGGTTAAAGTTATAAATAAAGATAAAGATGAATACATTTACTCAATATAAAATACTACACATGAAAATTTTAACTTTGTAAAAACAATATAAGCTAAAATAATTAAAATAATGTTAACCATTTTATGATTCTCTAATAGTTTTGTTTATGAAGAATCAGGTCCAGTGATTCAATTGTCAAAGTCAATGATCATGCCACAACAGATGTGCCGGGCCAGTAGAATCTAAAATGTGTGTGTGTGTGTGTGTGTGTGTGCACTTCAATTAAAAATTGCAATGCTACATATTTCCATACCCTGAGAGCTTTGTATTAGCTATGATAGCTTCCCACCTCCTTGTAATGAAAATACACCAAAATTACATTCCCAGGATGTTTAAGAGGATCAACTATATACCTATTGGCATAATTCCTGTTTAACCAGCATACAATTCTCAATACTTGCCATGGCAAACTGTCTGGTTTACTTTCACTGTTACTTTGTTCCTGTGATGTAGTGTCCATCTCAAACTGCAGCCCAGTCTTTGTTGTTATGACCATTTCTGATGGGTCAAGATTGAATTGGCAGTTTTTCTAAGGGAATAAAAAAAATTTTTTTAAAAGTTTTTTTCATTTTTCTGTAGATACTAGGATAATAAATAACCGGCTTTTTGTATTTTGAACATAAATTTACTGTATAAATAAAAACAAAAAATTCTTCTACAACATTATGCACACTTTTATTACAAATATTACATTTAAAATGTTTCACTACATTAAGGTGGCTTAAAAAAAATTCACAGGTTATAGTGTATGGATTTACAACTTCTACATGCATGTAAATAAATAAGGTAAATGATTATATCAAATGTTTCTCTCTCTTCAAAAATGTTTAACAACAGATAAAACAATTTCTCAATTTTCTCTTAAATCAAGTGTTGCTATCATAAATAACCAATATGACATGGGTATGATTCCTAATATTAATATTTTTTTGTAATATTGGCTCGAGCTTCTTTGTTTTCTGTTAACCACAGCAGTATCTGGACATGACATGTGAAACAATAATCAAGTCATAATTACTAATATCCACAATACATCAACTGTGACATGACACCCACAAGCAGACTGGACACTTCTCATTCTCAGTGATTTTTTTGAATGACATTGTTTAGCTTAATTTAGCACGTGCATAAACAGCTTACCTTGAGCAACCTTGTGTTATTCCAAACTGCAATATTACCATTCAATGTGGATGTAGCAAAAAAATTTTTGCTTGTTGTTGTGCTTATACACTCAATCTAAATTAAATAAATAAATAATTCATAGAGCCATGAGGGCCAATACTACTAAAAATGAAGCAGGCTTATATTTTAGAAAACTCCACACATGCACATTATCAATCTCTCTACTATATATAATGGATTACTACACTTAATACTTTAACGTTTTACCACATAGGCACTTTAATCTTTTCCTACATAATGACAACTTTTGAAGTGTTCCCAAAGTACATATTGAATGAATGATTTTCTGTACAAAAGCTTTCTTTAAATTGACTTGCAGTGTTGGTTAAAATCTATTAATAGAAATACATAGGAAACTACTTTTAGCCAATTCCGGAAGCATTTGTGTGACAGAGTTAAATAACCCCCCTCCTTTTTTGCTACATCAAAAAACAAAACTTAGCAATTTAAAATTAAATGCATAGAATATGAGGGTACTTTACACTCTCTATCTTAAACATGATACATGGACAGTACACCAACACCTTGTTATCTGAGAGATCCATTCCAAAAACGGTTGTGAATTGCCCCATGACCCTCACACTTTATGGCCCTAAAATCCATGAATAAACACTTACATGCACTACATAATGCAGGAAAAGCCGAAAACAAAAGATATTAGAACAGTACACATACACATCCTAACAAATACATAACATGGTCAAAATATGTAAAAAAAAACTGGGATAAGACAAGGTGATGTGAATGCTTACTGGGTTGCAAGGTGGAGGAAAGATGCTGCATGTACACACTACTACCTCTCATGGAGGGGCATAAGAGGCTCAGAGATGCTTCTAGAACATTTGGAAAGCATCTTCGAACTTTTGAGAGGGTTGTGCTGGTGCCTCAGTTCAACCTCGCAAATACATGGATTCATGAATTGCAAATTCATAGATAACAAGGGAGGGGTGTAAGAGAGTACCGGTCTGCTAAGTTGTGAGCCTGATTCCAAATCCAGGCCATGACCAACTCAGTTTGGCATATCTCTTTGGCATGGTTTCTTCTTGCTCTTCACCAGCCAGTGAGAGGGGTTTCCATTTGGGACTGATTTCTTCCCACATTTAGAAATGAAGAGTTCTAGTAGGGATAGGGATTTCCCTGCCAGGGTTTAATGGCGCAGAATTGGCAGTGCCCATCTAACAGATAAATGCAGCACCTCGCTGCCTCACCAGGGTCATTTCAAACAAAGATAATTTGAATGACATGATTAAATGAAAAAAAATTCTTGAATTTTCCACTTGTTGTCCAACAAAATATGATAGAAAACAAAAATAAATAAATTATAAAAGATGAAATTTCTCAAATTAGTGTTTTAATGAATTTCAAACTTTCAGTTTTTAATCTTATTTAAATATTATTCAAGTACCTATTATTTGATTACCAAAATATGAGATTTAAAAAAAAGTATTCCACTGATTTATTTGACACAGATGCTAAAATTGATAGTATTAATATAGTCATTTCTTGAAATAGCAATTTATGTATCTTCAATAGTAGATAAATAAGACTTTTTGTTTCCGTTGCATGTATACTGAACACTCCTAAAAGCATGATCATCTTCAAAAGAATAGACAAAATTTTCTAGAAAATATTACAGACCTTTTCACAAAATTACCATGAAAACCAGGTAAAAAGCATTTAAAAAAAAGTTATGTCACATGATCTGAAAAACAAAACATTCAGAGCCAGTATAAGCCAACTCATCAGCTAAACGTGTTACTTTATTTTTTTTAAAATGTTTAGGCAATATCAATCAATGATTAGAGTGAATATAAGATTTACAATTACTTTTCTCACATTTGTCGATTTGTAAAATATGAGTTTACCCAATTCCACACAACACCAACACCAAACGCCACCATCTTCCAATGTTTGCAGTTCTGTTAAACCAAAATTATCAAAATGGTAAGAAGTTTACCTTGTCTGTCGGTTCTCCGTGTAACTGTGCTGGCTGTGTTGCATAAGTAACTAAAATTAAAAAAAAAAAAAAAAAGGCAGTAGAGAGAGAAAAAATAAAAACATATTTTCACTTACATATAATCTTTTTGTAATAAATTTTATAAAACCTTAGTCATTGGAGTTTGTTGAACTGCAATGTTTGGTTTAATTATCACAATGATTCAGCAAACCTATTTTCTGTCAAGACATCTTTATACAGGTAATTGTTAGATTAGCAGACTATCACTATTATAAAGCATTACTGAGAATTTCTTCCACTAATTCAATCAGTGATAGTTATTATGTGCATATCTGACCCCTGAACTGAGAAATGATGCAAAAATTTTCAGCAGAGTCTGGTAAAGTTTTTCTTTAAAATTAGATATTGAAAAATGATGCTGACAAACAACCTACAATTATACACATGTGCCAAATATAAGTGGTTTCAATTTGGCCATAAGTTTGCAGAGCTGTTCTCTCAATCTCTCGGATTAATAACTTGTTTACTAGAACTATGACGAGCCTCTCTGCTTTTGGCTTCAAAAAATCACCAGAAAACCAGTACCCGATATAACAACTTCAGGTACTGTCACTACAAAAAGAAATGCACATACAAAAAAAAATAAACAAAAAATAAAAAACATGCAAAACTTCCATGTGAAGTGGCTCGACAGGATTTTCAGAGGTTTACATATGATCAAGTAAGCAACATGCAATGCCAACAATGTATGATCAATACCAAAAACCCATTGAAAAAGATTTGTAACCAGCTGAAATCATATGAGGGAAGGTTACCTGTACCCTTAAAATAAATAAAAAATAATGCTGTGATTAACCCTTCTCAAAATGCTGTTATTCAAAAAATAATTTCCAAAACCAGGCCTTGCAGGTAGTTTAGCTAATTTATAGTTGTGTCCTCAATAAAAAAGGAAAACAATAATTTTGAAGTATTAAGCTTGAAATTCAACCAAAAAAAACCCATCATGGATTGATCCCAGATAAAGTTCAGGACTCCGGCAGAAATAATGATACTTCCCTTTAACCATTCCACTAATTGCTTTTTTCTTTTTTTTTTTTAAATTTTAATTCTTCTGAGAGAGAAGCTCTCAATTTATCAAAACAACAAGTAAAAGATTCATAATAACTGCATTAGAAAAAATCTAGTATGAAGAACAAAGTTTTAGTAATAGTTCACCCTGTTTCATTCAGAATAATTTTTAGTAAACAAAAAAAGTATTTTCCGCTGCAGGAAATTTTGAAATTACTGCAAAAAAACCGGAGAGCACAGAAATACAGATTTTTTTTGTATATATCTTAAAAAATAATTTTCTTTTTTAACATAATATTTATACATTTTATGCCCTTTCACCTAAACAAAAAACAAGACATCTTTTCTAATATAAATTATACACAGTTTTTGTGTTTTAGTAATACAATAATTAAATAAAATGTTAAATATAATGAATATACTAAAGAAAAGAAAATATTTTCTATTAGTATCAAACAAATTATACATGCAGACAAGCACACAAATCATGGGTTTTCTTTTTTTGGCTCGATTTAAAAATTTCAAATATTTTTGCCAGAAAATGTTGATTATACCTGTGAGTGGCACATTCTGTGTGTATTCTCCTTTCACAAATGGACAAGATGGAGAGTGACGTTCATGTTCAGACCTTTAAAAAAAATATACACACACATTTCTCTTTTTGCTTGCTGCACATACTTAGAACAGTGAACATTTTTTAAAAAATAGCATTAAATTCTGAAATATGAAAACAATTTCAAAAACTTTAAAAAATATATAAAATTTCTTTTAATGCAAAATAAAACTGAAAAATAAAATGACTAAATAATAAAAAGTAAATATAAATAAAAGCCATTGCCATAAAAACCAGAGTTATAACCACAGCAGGTTGATCTAAAAGACCATTTTCTACTATACCACATGTTTAGAACACTTCATCATAACAGGTGCTAACCACTTCAGAAGATAAGATGGCAAAATATTACAATTTATTATTTTGCTAATTTCAGCATTTTACATCACATAAAAATAGGGAGTATTTCATATATTACCATAGAAAATCATGTATTATTTTCCCTTTCACAAGGTTTTATCATTATACTGTTTTTGTAACAAAAGGGTAAATATATATCAAGTGATATTTTTTTCCTGCTCAGTCATTTATATTTCAGTAATTTGAAAAAAAACATGCCTGATAAGCAAATTATGTCATTCTATGTTATAATAAAATCAGCTTATGATCCACTGGCATTGTATCACTAATCTATAAATAGTCACATTGTCTGTCCAGCTACATACTCAGGTTAACAGTTGTCAGGTCGCAGCATCAATATAGCATCATTACTATAATTAAATTTTACAAGATCTACTCTTGATTGAGAAAGTGTGAATTCTTCAAATTCTGGAAAAGAATTGAAAGAACAGACATCATCCAAAGTCCCTGACAATGGATAAAGTCTTCTGATATAGATGAAAAGCAGAGCTTGCTGTGAATGAAATAGCTGCCTTGCAAATTCTGCCAAGTCAGGGCTGTTTAGCCACCAGCAATTAACACTGGTTTTGAAACACGAGTCAGATGACTATATCAAGTGTTTAAAACTACCAGCAATCCAGAAAAGCATTGTATCCATTTTAAATCCCAATGACTAAAATTATTGTGGAAATTCTGCATTCACAAGTTAATAACTAGCTAAAGAATTAAAGATTGTAAACATAAAACTGAGATTCAAAGAGCACTGCAGTTTATCACCTATTACACATTAACACTAAAGCACGACTGATCAAATTGCTATGAATTCCTGCCAACACTTGACTGAAGAAAAACAATAATTATGACTCCAAAAGAGTATGCAAGTTCAAAACTCTTTTTTAATTTTGGAAAAATCATACTAAAAAAATCAGTGCCACTGTATATCCTTTGCTCCAATTTGAAAAGGGTATGAAAACCTTGTATGTCAGAAGTGTGCAGAACACAGTTTTTTGAATAAGTTGAGAAATCCAAAGGGCAATTTTACAGAAAGCCGCAGTTAAAATGGCATAAACATTATAACATTTTTAGTAATATTTCAAACTTAATGTAATTTAGTTTTCTATCTAAAATTTCTAAAAGGATGTATGTCAGAGTAAGTGTTATTTACATATTTAATGTAAATAAATTAAGTTATCTATACCCTTCACGTGATTGAATTAATTTAAAAGAAATAAGAAAAAGTACTTATCTAAAGTTGATGATAAATAATTGAATGAACGTGTTTCACTAATTTTGTTATTTTCAAGTTTATTTTATTATCATAATAAAATTGGTTAGAAGAGCTTACAACATCTTTTTAGTCTTTAAAAGTGTGTGCATCCATGACTGCAAAAACTACATAAACAATTGTGCCAGCAAAAACAAATCTTTTGATCCATGTGATATTTAAAAAAAAAAAAAATCTTTCTAAGAAAATTGAGATTTTTACTGTTACTGTAAAGTACTGTAAAATTTAAAACTTTCAGTTTTTAGTTTTAAGTGGTGCTGCAATAAAAATCAAAACCTGTAAAAATTTCTGATGCATTTTTCTGTCAATTTTCTTGCCATAGATCTAAAGAAAAAGTTGATCAAGATTGATATTTGTTGATAGAGAATCTTAAAAATGTACATTTTTGTTTAAGACAGCTTTAAGTAGAAGTGAACAGTGACGTTCAAATTAACAATTCTTTCTGCATGTGTTTCTAACCTGGATAGAACAGTTCTAGAATAATAGAAACAGAAGAATAAATAAAATAAGCAACTTTTAATCATTTCCATTTAATATTATTAGTGATGGAAAGAGGTATGTGGCTGGCATACATAAAAAAGTTACATACCACGGCTCATCTGTTGGTTCCCAGCATACTAGACAAACATTGCATGTAAAACACATTGCTCGATCATCTCCAGCTGAGTTAGGCTGGTGGTAAAACCCAGCCTGGGCCATTGGATCAGGAAGTGCCCACCTACAGAATAAAGAATAAAAAAATAAGATTTTATACAGATAGTTCAGCCTCAAGAAACAAAATGCTGTGGCCACTGGATGCAGATAAGCTACGTATTATTAGTGGTTGCTGCAAACTGCTTGCTTTGCTACTTTAGCAGTCATTTATTCAATGGAATTCTGCAAGTTGTCAGAAAACAGCTTAACATCAGAAACTGCCAAAAATAATAAAAGACAGATATACAAAATATTATTATTTGTGTGTTTTATTTGGTCCTGTGCCCTTCCATGCAATTAAAATGTTCTCTTTTCAGTTGACTACCAAGTTCATTCTTCTTTTACTAGCTGGGGCAATGTTCAGGTTGTAGCCAAAATTAAGATAGACAAGAGTTCTTTAAATAAATAAAAAAAAAAAAAACAAAATAACAATCTGCCATCTAGAAGTTTCAAAATTCTGCATCTTGTGGAAAAAAAAAGATCTCAATAATCACAAATCTATTTACACATGCTATTAGTGAACGAACACACCTAACTTACTCTATGACTGAAGTTATTTTTTGAAGTAACTTATCTAGATTTCATGTAAAAAAAAAAAAAAAATCACAGACATCACAATCTAAACAATTTTTAACTATAACAACTAGAGTTCCACACTGTTGCTTATCAGAACAATTCCTTCACCCACAAAACTGTTAAGTCATTCAATGTGTGTGTGCTACAATGTAAAAATGCACTTCTAACATAATAAAGCCAATTAAACAGTTTTCATATTGAAAAGACCTCTCTACTAGACATCCTTAATGTAGTAATTTCTAGTAGATATCAACTATACATGATTAAAACAGTCAACTCCAATAAATGCATACACTGTAATATTGTTTGGTTAAAAAAATTTTTAAAAATTTCATTTTGGTAAAAATAATAAGACTATCAGGTTAGTCTGGTGAATAACTGGTGTTCTCAGAACTTTTCCAAGACTTTCAAAACTTTATTTTAATCTTTAGCTAAGCACCTACCAGTATTATCTCCTCCACATAACATTAACCCTTTAGGAAGCAATGCATGATATATTGTACATGTAAAGTTGTGACCATTTCAGGTTTCCATACGTTGCTTCTCTTGTGATCTATTTTAATCTGAGCACATTTTCTGCTGTGTTTCTTGCGGTTGGCTTGAGTGTGTTGCTTTGCTAATTTTTTAAACAAAGTTACAAAGTTGAGGGGATGCTGCCAAAAAGACAATACTTAACAGCTGATGAAGCAACACAGCTTATTCTTGACAATATTCCAGATAATGGAATGAACAATGAAATAGAATTATCAGAAGATGAAGATAATGATACCAACGATCTTCAACCATGTGGTAAAGTGAAGAACTGTGGTACCTTTAATAAGAAATCACAGTCATATGACTGTAAACAATGACCATGAAATGGTAGCTGAAAATTTTCTTTGATATCATGGAAAGTTGGTTGTCTCTGCTCACACTCTGCAGTCTGAGTCCCAAATCACAACCAGAGACCATAGGAGGACATCAGACACAAAAGAACTTCAGACTAGCACTGACTAAGGATATGTTGGGGAAGAGAACCTACAAAACATGTAAGTCTTTGGCAAGACAGGAGCTGCAGGAGATGCATCATAAGTACCACTATTTAGAGAATCTTGCTGAAAATGACAGTGGCAAGACTAGGAAATGCTGCTGTGTACAGTGCAAGACAAAAAACATCTACTTCTGTCCCAAGTGTGATGTAGGGCAGTGCAACTTCCTCCATGCAACAATACCACAGCAAGTACCTTTTAAGTAGTAATCAGTGAATGGAGTGCAGTTGGATTAACCAGTGAGAGAGGTAAGCAAATATGTTAACAATAATTTTATATTTTCTATGGACTTTGGTGAAGACACTTTTACAATGATCATTTAGCTAAATATGCAATACCTATAATGCACTTTATTTGATGAAAATCAGACAAGTTGCTGCTTCATAGTGTTCATTTCTGTGACCTTTCCCATCAAAATATTAATATCACTGGAAAAAACTTGGGCATGGGCTGGCCAAGCTGACTAATCTAATTTGGACTCTAATGAGTGGAATACACTAAGGTTAGTTAAGAATTTGAGCAGAAGCCTGTGGTTTTCACTTTCCAGGATCTTTTAAGATCAGATTAAAGTCTGCAAATTTCCAGAAATTTTCAGGGTTTCAGCACCCATTTAAACTCTATGTTGTGAATTAAAATTGTTTAAAAAAAAACACTTACTTATAGTTCATATGTGGCCACTTTCCAAATGTTTCTCGCCGTGCTGCTTCACTGTACATCAGGCTTCTCTCAACAGGACCATTTGTGACATCGGGTAAGCTGCTGGGCAGAAGGTAGCTGAGACGATCACTAATAGCAGCAGCAATGGACAAGCCAGGACTGTGATGATTCAGACGTTTCATTTCTAACACTAGGTTATTGCACACTGTCTTCAGAGCACAGTTAGGAAGCTGTAAGCACACTGCAGCCCACTAAAAGATAATGATTTATTTAAATCCTCACCAAGTTATTCAGACTGCTGCTTGCTTGTTTGCAATATCAAGATTTCCTGTTAAACTAAATTTACTAGCAAACACCTCATTCAATATAATCCACAAAGTAAATCAACAAATGTCTTTATGTTGCAGAACTGTGATAGAGAAAGCATGGAGTGTGAAAAGAAATTTCATCAAAGGAATCAAGAAAAATTCCTATAATAATTAATTGTTGTTTTATTAGAAATACATATGCATTTATACTTTTTAAGAGGAGGTAACTTCAATAACTTGATACTACTCTAAGTCAAACATTGTTTCCAGTGAAATTTGTATATTACATTACTGATGAATCCTTAAAAAAAAACACTAAAACATAGTTTAAAAGTCTATTTTCTCATAAGAACAAAAATTGAAGCTCCATTTGATATAGTAATATTATTTATCACATTGTGATAGCACCGTAGAGCTTTTAGATCAATATATACAAAATATCACATCAACCAGTAAATTAGCTTACATTTCAATAAGATACAGCTTTAAAATATTCAGATTTTGTTAGGTTTGTTATACTGTACATACTTTTGTTAACATTGATTGGATATGTATATTAGTTCATAAATATATATATACAATAATATGTATTTGTGTCACTAGCAAACATTATATAATATACCAAACATTTTGGTATTAATAAAGTGAAAAAAGGCAGTAAAGCCTACAATTATCCTTGTTTTAAATATAATTATTAAAAAAATAATTAAATTTGTCAGAAATCTCAGTTTGGTGTCATTCCAGCTGCTGGTTTAAAAGCCAAGAAGAGAAATGGAGAGAGGGATGGAAAAAATAAGTTAAAACCCCAAAACACTTACTTTAGCTATTTTGTGGTTACTTTTAGTAGCCTCCTGCACTGCTTCAATTCTTTTCTCTAGTTCTTTTAGAACGTCCTCCACATAATCTATACCTGGCAGTTCAGCAGCCACTAGAGACTTGAAAAGCTGACTTGCCTTGAAACAAAAACACACAAGGTAAAATTTAAAACAAAAGTCAACCTAGCCAGCACATTTACATAATGGATAAGTATGTTTCTACCACTCATTAAGCATAATTTAAAATACATGAAATCTGATGATGAGTCCCTCCAGAGTAATTAAGTAGTTTCCTCACAATGCAATGTTATGAGTGGTAATAAGAGAACTTGGATAACAGATAACCACAGAAAAACAAGAGTTTATGATACACCCTGGATTCTACTCAATAGAAAAGATGAAAATAAAAGACTACGTTGTGAAAACATTTAACATGAATTCTATAAAAAAAAAAAGAAAAAGGAATATCTTTCAAACGATTCTTGGTTTTTTTTTTAAAGTACATCTTATACAGCAGTATTCTGTTGTTGTTTTTTCATAGTACTCATAACTTCCAAACTGAAATGTTCAGGACTAGAATAAATGCCAGTTTAACTATTTTGAACCACTTCTTGACTGTTTGTAGTTGTGCAGTAATTAACTTTAAATTATTGGCAATGTGGTATCTAAACAATACACTTCAGCTGGATAGTTATCCACTAGTCAATCATAAAAACAAGACCACCAATATTTTATGAGTAAGGACACAGGTCAATAGCATTTCAAATCTTGTGCAACAAAACAAAGAGAAACAATCAATCTTTTCTAATTGCCAATCATGAACACATTAGCTTTAATATTCTTAAATAAAGCTGCTAGTCCTTTTTTGTTGCTTTCTTAAAATATGGAATAATTCCCCTTGTAATGACCAGATTTGTTTATAGCAATAACTACAGTGCACTCTATATTATTCTGGCCACCAAATGAATAAATGCATTTCACCAAAATTTATTTCAACCGTGCTTATGTATATGGAAATCAGTTAACTAAAATGCACTATCATCATGCTGAAAAAAGTTGGATCCCCTGATATTTGTGTTTAAGTAAACTTGTTTTATAGGCCAGTCAGAGTGTGACCAGAGTCATTGACAGATTGTGAAAGCTCTCAACATTTTTCATGGATTTATAGTTAATATTATGTGAAGTTCACCAAGGCAAATGTTACTGCTGTGGCAAAGTAACCTGGAAGACATTCAATAGTGACACCACAACAAGATTGTACTATTGTTTGCCATGTCCACATTCATCATTAAGATTATTTTGAAAAGCAACAGATATGAGCCAAAGAATGATTGAATGACTACCTTTGTATAATAATAATAATAAAAAAACACTTTAAAAAGGTCTAGTCAGAAAATATAACTGGAATAGTCACACCTGAGTTTGAAGACGACTTAACAACAATCAAGTGTTAAATGAGTGTCATGGTATAGGCTACAATTTGGCATGGTGAAAAAATTAGACTAGCATTTGTCAAAGGACATCTGAATTTTTCCAGGAACATTGCCATTTAAAAGATACATCTACCACTATACCACTTAGAAAAGAAATCAAGGCATTCAATTCTTCCCTGGGTACCAAAGCCCTAATATGAATCTGATCATGGGTCATCAACTGACAGAAATCCATCCATGTCCTAAATATATGATAAAATTATAAGGAAGCTCTCATACATACATGGCTAAATGTCGACCAAACTGTAATACAAAACTTGATTCAATGCTAAACAGGGTAGAGAATATTTGTACTGCAAAAAGTGGCTTGACCAAGTACTAACATAAGAAAATTTCAACTTACTGCTTTTCTTTATTTTCTTTTTTCCATAACAAACTGACTGAGATGAAGTAATAAAAACAGGATGCAAACTTATTATGGTAGGGCAATGTATTTAAACTAGATATTTTCGAATGTGCTTGATATGGTTGAATTTAATTAAAGTCATTACAAATTCTATTAATTCTAAATTTGTGATTGAAAATACAATATTTATTTCAAATAAAAAAAATATAAAATATACTGACTATTTTTTTTTTCACAAAAACCATAATTAATTCCATTTAGTAAGAAATATATTCAAATAACAATGTCAACATTATTTTATACTATTATGTAACAATAATACATGTGAACTTACTGGCTGAATTCCAGAAATATAATTAAAGAGCTGAAGAAATTACTGAGTCTAATCACAATACAGTTTCAGTAAACATTGAAGTTTCAGATTTTTATTCAGCTACCAAAAAAATTCTTTTAATCACAATGCCCTTTAAATACTGCATGCATGATGAAACAGACTGAAAAATGTATGAAAGATTTTCCAATGACATTGTACAATCCTTATACATATTTATTACTACGTGTTTTACATTAACAGATGACAACAGTAAAGCCAAAAAAATTACAAGTCAAATTAGACATGCATTACAATAATGTCATTTGTAAAAAATCAAAGCACAGTGCCATTTGTACTGCATAAGAACAGATAAATATACCTAGTTAGCTAAAAACAATAGGTACATGTTTTCAGATTAAATTTATGTATACTAGAAGTTGTGTAGATTTTAAATCCTCATTTAATTGGCCTCACTTTATTTCTGTTCTGAATCAACAAAGAGGAAAACATAATAAAGTAAAATAATATGCAGTGGAATATTCTTGAAATGCTTCATTGTACATTGCTTCAGAATGTCCCTTTCTTTCAAAGACAGGCACTAGTTCCTCAAATGTTTGAAAGTGAGGAAGTGCAATCTTGTTAAAGAAAATTTAATAAACATGCATTCACACAGATCAAGATGGAATCTATATGAAGAGCAACCTACTGAATGTGCAGCTAGAATTCTACTTAAGAAACATGATGCAATAGTGACGTGTAATGTTCATCACATCCTAGTGTAAAAAAAACTTGCATGTAAAAGAACTTTAAGTTTTCTTGCTTGTCACTAATGTAAACTTTCACTGGCAGTTGATACTTAACAACTTCATTGTTCCCCTTTATTATTAAACAAAAAATGCAAAATTCCAATGAGAAATGGTGTACAATTTTCAAACCTGGTATGTACAGTATGTGCAATATAGGGATAAAAAAAAATTGAAGTGCAGATAAAATTTATAAAACTGAATGGATTATAGAATTTCTCTTAAAATACATAACAAATGAAAGCACACAAAAGGATTTTAAAATCTAGCTGGTGACTGACTATCTTCTCTGATAGCCGACATCAATAGTGAAAACCACAACTAGGTTAATATGGTTTTACTAAAACCTGCACAAATATGCATGGACATGAGTTGACCTGTACAGAATATTATCTTGCATGGACAACTAAACAATTCAATAAAGTGATACACTCTACATTTATGTTCTCAAAAAGCAAGAAAACATCAATTTTATTAATCACATTGTCTAGTTTAAGAAACGAGCAAGCATTGATGCATGATACATGGAAGTAATGGAAGTGACACATACGCATACCAAGAACATGGAAAGAGGATGCAAATAAGAGTACAACAAAGGAAGAAAGTGAAAAGTTTACTATGAGAGAAAAAAGTGAGCCACAAAATAAAGACTTGTGGGACCTAATCAGATGCAGACAGTTAAAAGTTATTGCACCAATGGGTTCACCCCTCATAGCAAAAATAAATCACCTTTTGAATTTCCTGGCCTTACAATTCAGCAGGTAGCCTGGAGTATCCACAGAGATTTAGAAGAAAGAAAATCTATTCCAACTAAAATCATTTTCAGAAGATACGTAAGGCTTCACTTACACAAAAAATACTGACCATGAACAACAGTGTGAGTGACAGAAAGCAAGTTTTTAGATGCTTGGTTAATTAATGAAACTTTGGACCTAGAAGGCAAAAAAAAAAATTACTTAAACTCATTTTATAACCCTATTTTAGCTGACAACTAGAACATTTTGCTGACTATCAAATATTTTGGAATTTTTTTTTATTCCTGCCCATACCACAAACAAGATATTCATGGAAACTGATGGACTTTAAGAGGGTGTAAGCTGGCCGATGGAATATTGGTAAAAGCCAGTGAAAAATCTTCAAAGCATTGGACATTCCTATGACTATTAACAAGGTCATTGTCCAATCCAAGAAAAGCTAAAAGACAACTGTTGATATGCATCCTGGACACCCAAAGCCAACAGAGCAGAAACTTCATGCTTTGAAGAGGGATGTGGAAATCAAAATCTCACAAGCAGCTCCAAATGTAGCATAATGCAAGTGTCCGTGAGAACCATCAAACATTATCTTCACAAGTGGAAAGATGAAAATCACTCCTCATCCATTGCAATGTCAGTCAGTTTGAACATGCATGGCATAAGTTTTCTTTTCTCTAATCCAAGAGGTAATAAAAGCTTAGCTCACCACTTAGCTACAGCCAGAGACAAAAAGTCAATATATAAACTTCTTAGAAGTCAAAAGCAAAACTATTTGAAAATATTCCCTAATATCTAATTGAAATTGTTCTTTATTTAACATACTCATCATCTAGTAATATTTTTTTCACTCTTTTTAAACAAAAGATTCCCACAACCAAAGACTGCAGTTTGTCACAATTTCACTAGATCACTAAATGTGTTAGATCCACCCAACATACATTTTACATAAATAAAGTTAAGGAATACTATAGTAATACTTGGAAAATAATGGCACACAATTGTAAATTTGATCTGGTAATACACGAAAGCCAGCTAAAAGATTTGGAAAGATATTGTCAGGGTATAAATTAATACAGAGTAGTCATGACTCTATATAAATAGATCTCATTTCAAAAGTCTACATATATCATTCTCTCTGGTAGAACCTCTGCCACAGCATTTCTGAACTGTTGTTTAATTTTGGTAGTATTTCTAGGGTTTTTTGTATACCTGAGATTCAAGGTAGGCTCCACAAAGAGTAATCCAATGGAGCGAGATCTAAAGATCTTGTTAGCCATGGAATGTTGCCAAAGGGAGAAATGACATGATTGGAAAATAAGTTACAGAAAACAATTTATTCCTTAGTCAAATTAGTCCATAGATTTTAATACATGTCAATGAAGAAATGGATATCATTATTTATACAGCTAACACATGAGGTAAAAAAGCAAAAAAAACATCACATAATGATTTACATAAAAAGTGACCAATGCAAAACTTCATACTGTTGCCACAGTCTTTACATGCTTGAAATGAGATATCCAATTACCCCATCTGGTCCTACTTGCCACTCAAAGAGCAAAGTCATGCCCAGATTTGTGGGTTCTTTGGAGAGTTTCCTAAGTCTTAAATATCAAAGATCTGAGAGTGTAGCTAGCCAATTCATTGCAATGATTTTGTTAGCTCTAAACAACCCTATCTGGCATGTAATCCTGCATGAAGACAACACTTTTTGGTAGTTTTTCTGGATGCCCACTTCCAACATTGTGTAGGATTCCTTTGATCATATATTCACGATGATCTGTATGAGACCACCTCTGTCAAGCCAGCCACCACTGACATTAAAAAGGCGCAGGTTGTTTGATGACGACCAACTGTGAAACATTCATATCTGTTTCATAACAAGTAATCTAGAGTCACTCTAAATTAATTTTTTCACGCATCATTTGATTTTTTTAGAGAATGAGGATATAATGCCATGAAAACACAAGCTGTCTGCGTGTGTTTTTCATGTGTTTTTTATAAACCTCTGAGTTGGCAACACCAGCTGGTAGTTTACATTTTGGTCATTTATAATAATGTTCAGTGAGATATTTAATTGTGTATAGTAATATACATGCTTAAAATAACAAAAATTATCATCATATCATTCCAGTGCCATTGTCAGAACATAGAGCAGAAATCATTCCAAAAAGTAGCTTTGTTATGTTTCTGTAATCATTTACTGTTTCTTATGTAGCCAAGTGCTTAACCTTGCACTCAACCCTCCTTACGTTATCCATATCCAAGCTTGGGACTGGCAGCCACACAGATGCAGCATGTGGCTAAATGGAAAGCTCCTAGTATAATAGTATAACTCCTCTTTTTAGCTGTAGAAAGAAACCAATGTGCCAAGATGAAACCGATGCCTACAGGAGAGTGAAAATCCATGCTGTAGGAGATTCACTAAACTGAGTCAGTCCCCCAATGTGAGATTGAACTCAGACCCTCAGCAGGCCAGTTCATTATGCACTTGACCATCCACTGCTAACATAAACATATTTAACAAAAACAATAAAACAACTTATTATTACCTCAGCAAGTGGCAATTCAACCTTGACAATGTCTTCTGTTCTAGAAACTGCAGTTTGAAGAGCTGTGTCAAGAAGAAGAACTCCATTTAGGTCTTTTCGAACACCAACAGATGTTTCATCACAAAATACCATTTGATCTTTTTCACCCAAATAAAAGCATCGAATTGTATTCGATTTTGAAGCTGAAACAAAAGAAGGAATAATGTTGTTATTTCTATTAAACTACAAACTGCAACCATTCTTAGATACCTGAGCATGGAACTTTTCCATTGTAGTCTGTACAACAAAAAATCTTATTGGAAATGTTTACATATCTGTGCACTTTTACGTACGTGTGTGTGTGGAAATGCTGATCACTCATATTTCCTTAAGGCAACAAAATGCAAAGAAAGTACAAAGCTCAATAATTATAATATAATACTACTAATAATAAAAGCGTATTCTCATGTCAAGGCCAGTCATAATGGGTTCTGTAGAGACTATAAAACAACTGTTGTCAAATATAATTATCCTATTCAAATTTCAATGTAATGTAATTTAAATCTTCAATTACTAATATTATTAAAGAATAGGTTAAAAAAGCATGCCTAATTCCCATGCTAAAGATTATATATTGGTCAGCTAGTGGCCTGGTTATTCTGAATTCTTTCTTGCTAGATTATAAAACTTAATAACTTTAAAGATTAACCAGCCTGACCATAGAAATTCTAACTTTAATGAGATGTAATACATTTTTATAAATAACCTTAAAAAATTATAAGATTCTAATCTTGAACATTTAAAAGGGCATCAACAATTCCAAGGAGATTACAAGGCAATAGCAGCAAAAGAACCATTTTTTTTCCAATTCTGATGCACAGTATTACATTAAGCTAATATATACAATACTGGAAATAATTATGGAAACAGGAAAAACTAGGTATAAATTAAAATAACATGACAGAATCACATCTCAATGGTAAAAAATGAGATGCACCACAGTACATTATGAATGATTTTCATGCTAGCAATTAGAAAGTGCCATACCTACAAGACTAAAAGTATAGGAAGCAATATCATTATACTGTGGTGAATGTGTATTGAATGCAATGGCTCCTGGAAAGGAAATATAATATGAGCAGCATATAGAAATCTAAGTCTTCGCTAGTGAATGGTACAGCATGTGGCAGATTGCAACCAACTTTATGTTTCAAAGCTATATGCAAGAATCTGAGAAGATATGCAAAACTGGTACTGTTAATAAAAAATGCAATCAAGAAATAAAACCCAAACTCTTCAAAAGTGATGTTAAACACCTCAAAGTATGTTTCTATATCACACAATAAGCAGAAATCTTGCAAATGACCTAGCTGCAAGTACAGGTGTTAATGTTTCTTCAAGAACAGTAAGATATATACATTAACACTAGGTGGTCTCAATGGGTGAAGCTGCCTGAAAACCTTAGCCAAAGAGAGACAACCTAACAGCCAGGCTGAAATGGGCAACAGAAAGGAAACAGTAGGATGACCATGCCTGGAAGGTGCTCTTTACATGTGTGTCCAAGTTTGAATTGTTTGGCAATAAACAATGACAGTTTGTTCAAAGGTGGACCAAGAAGTGGTATAAAAGTTAATTACAATAGTTACAGTAAGAATGAGGGTGAATCAATTCAAGAGAGAGGCTGCATATCAGCCAAGGGCATCAAAAATCTGCATAAAATCAAAGGTAAACTGATTAGGTACAGGAAGGTTCTCATCCATTATGCCATTTCCTCAGGAAGACATCTCAACAGGCAGGAATTCATCTTTCAACATGACAATAATCCTTAAGCATAGAAACAATAGAATGAAAAACTGTATGGAACATAAAGAAACTGATAAAACATACTCACAAAGCCCTGCTATGAACATCAAGGTTATAAGGGGCTATATGGCTACTGAGAAAGTCAAATGGCAACAAACATTTTGGATAAATTGGGAAAAGTATTACAAGATATTTAGAACAACATTCCAAAGTCATACATTGATGAAAACTGTGTAACATGTTCTATATAAAGCAAAAAGCTCATATACCAAATACTAATGCACTGTTCAACATGTTAATTTGCCTTTGCATATTTTCTGCAATAATGTATTGTGTATGTAGTATGTATATCTCATTATTTGTGCATATCCTGTGTATGTTTCCATAATTATTTCCAATACTGTACATTTTCTTTTTTATTTTAAAGATTCATAACTGTGTGTGTATTGGGGTGGGTTTGTTTTTATCAGGTTAAGTAATTAAGTTATGAATTCTGGGTTTTGGAATTTTCTTATTTTTTCTGGCTTGTGTATTCTTTTAAAATTCAAACAATTTTACCTATCCTTGACTAGACAGAAACCATTTTTTTCTTCTGTATCTTAATAGCTATTTCATTATTTGCCAAGGCTAAAGGTAAATATAAGAAGGCATTATAGCAGATAGATCAAGATGGGGAAAATTGTTTTCTTTTCCTAAAGACTATGACAAGACTATCACTAGTGCATAAATCAGGAAAAAATGTTGCTTTACATGATTTATAGATAAGACTAAAAAGTATCTAAGAAGTATCTAGGTTAAATGAAAGTAAATCCTAATGTAAGGCTGAATGCCAGCATTCAAATAAGAGTAAAACACTAAATGAAAACAGTAACATTAAAGTACTTCAAAGCTATAAATGCTTTTTCTTACTTTGTTGATATTTTATCTTTATAAAAAACAGAATAGATTTCTAGTATAAAAAGTTAGTCAAAGATGATAACTCTTTTAGCAATAAAATACATCACACATGTTTAAGAGCAGGTCAAGGTCAATAAGTGTAGTTTTGATTTTCACCTAATTGAAAACTAAAAACAAACATTAAACAAAGCAATTGAAAAATCACTCCCTATTTAAAAATTTTAAAAACTTTCGTCCTAATACGGATGGAAACTTCATTAGTGTCATTAGAAAGAAAATTTGATGCCATTCCCATGCTTTCTTGTTTTAGATGTGACCATGATGCATTAGTTGACTGATAGTTGACCACTGAATTTGCAGACAAGGCCAGAAGTGCAGACCTAACCCTCTATTGGTCAGAGAAATAGTGTATGCAGCAAAACTACACAAATTTGAAGAGTTAGAAGCAAAAGTTTGGGTTGACAATATAAGAGGTTATGTTGAAATTTAATTGTAATCAACATAAATGACATATAGTTGTCTCTCAAATGACACAAGAATGACATTTCTAAGCCTATTAGAACAAAAGTTGCAAAATAATTTAAACAGGGAGGGACTTTTCAAATTCTCTGAATACACAAACTGTCATAAAAAGAATTTTTCCAAAGCAAAAGCAAATAAAATTTCTGTTAGGCAATTATATTTTTTGAAAAGTCTTTTACATTTCTTACATCTCATCAGATGGCCAAATGCCATAGCTTTACTTATATTATTTAATTTTCTTCACAATAAAAACTACCAGAAGAACTATAAATATTTCATTCAAATTTAAAATTAATTATTAATATTATTCCCTACAGGTTGATGGGTAATGTGTGTGTGTGTGTACGTGTGTGTGTGCACGTGCATGTGCATGAGAGAGAGTTTAAATAATAATACAAATTCTAATTTCTGAGAAGCTCAGATTCTCGATTTGTTCATAAGATTGCTAAAAAAAAGACAGACAGAAATATGCTAACATAGTCATGCCTGCCCACACATCATAACTGCTTACATTAAAATTTCACATGATATAAAACCATTAGATAGAGATTAAATGGAAACCCTGCCAAATATCCAGTTACCCATGCCTGCAACAAAAGTTTTGAAAGACTCAAAAGTATTCTTATAATTGTTAATTGTTATTCTTGTAAATACTTCTTGCAAATGTTATAATGTTCTAGTCCCAAAAATACTGAATAAAAAAGATGTATTCTTTGGTTTTATTTAAATAATGCAACACCCACAATAAAATATGTAGTCACTACCTATTATTTTATAGTCAAGCAATAAGGCATAATAAATGACACTATTTCTCTACATTTTCAAATTTTTTAGTCATTTTTTTAATTTCTAAAGATTTATTTTTGGAATTATTTTCCAATGCTGAAGAACTACAAACTTAATTATCATGTGTAGGTAAACTATAATATTGAAACCCAGGAGAGTTACAATAATAAAACCATTTAAGTGCGTACTTTTTAGGAGACTGTCAGTCATTTCTGAAATAAACAAATTTCTTTTCAATGTATCTGTACTCCAGAATTACTATTATCTTCCACCAAAAGTTTTGTTTTACTGCATATAACATTCTAAGGACAATTACAAAGTATCTCTTTTGTTATCTACTGGAATAGTATACATTTCTATCAAAAATCTTGAAAAGTGTGGTATACAGCAATTCTTGAAAACAAATAGTATGCTTGATAACTGTTGACTATAATTAGGCTTAAGAATCTCAACAAGTTTCATTTTTTTAAAAAATAAACACTTGACAAGTATTTGATATTTAATAAATCAAGTATGCATATTTCTTCCTAGAATAACATAATCAATATATAATTTAGAAAATCTTACATATAAAATTTAACATATAAGCAAAATATACACTAAGTATCAAATAAAAAACAATATCACGGTAAAAGGTTAGTTAGTACACTGTTAGCAGCAATTAAACAATCAAGAAAAATATATCTGCTGCACTTAATTGCAAATATGTTCCTGAAGTAGGATTTATAGTAGTGGAGAATATTCAACAACAAAAAGATGCAGATGTAATGAGGTTTTTAACAGCCCCATTGGGAAAAGGTGACTTCGCAATCTCTTTCGAATTCTGAAAGTGTGGGAAAAGGTAGAGTTTTGGACAGGTGGTGCACTCGCGGTGGCTCATCGAACAAACCGAACCAACTACGGATGGGATAAGCAACCATAATTAAACAAAAAGGAAGTTTCAGTTTACATCGCCGTCACAGTAAGGAAATGAAAGGCAGGTGAGTCCCTAAGCAAACCCGACAGGGCAAGCAAGAAAGGAACCGTAGACGTTACTTGTTGGAGTGATCCTTCTGCAACCGTCTACGAAATTCCTAACGTGAGGAGGTAAAGTACAGCATAAACTGCACAAAACGTTGTTAGTCTGCGAGATTAAGGAATGATCTTTAATTAAACCAGTCTGGCATGGTTATGTACCTGTATGTACTAAACCGAAAGTTAAAAAAAAACAACAAAAAACAATATATATATATATATATGTATGTACACCGAACCTGATAATTTTCGCCTTTATCAGCATTGGCGTTTCGTCTTGAAATTTCTGTGTTATTGGCTGTTTATTAGGCTCGATACCCTACATTGGCTAATCGTGTGTTGTTTAGGTTTAATGGGTGATAGGTGTTGGCAGCAGCATACCAACAGCAGTCGGGGACCGCCGCCGTTACTCTGTACGATCGTGAACGGGACCAGTCAACGAACAAACAACACAATTGCTAGCACACGAAAAAACGGGGGCATCCGTCTCCCATAAGCGCAGGTCCGACTTTCTCTTACATCCAATTAATCGTGGGACTCGGCGGTGCCTGAACTAAATTTGTCGGTACTGGATTCGGAGGCAACAACTGATGCTTCACTGCTGGTCCCGTTCTCCACAGAGTCTGCGGTAGACGCCAGTAACTTACCAGAGAGGTTAGATTTCTGGAGCAGGGACCCCGATGTAACATCATAAACTTTCAGTGCGTGTGTTTTCGTAGAGACGATTATGGTGTTCAGGGACGAGTGGTAGGTAACTCCTGTTGCTGGTTCTTCTATCGTTAAACATCCGTCTAAGCCAATATGCCACTTCGTAGCCGCCATCTTTACTCCGCTACAACATTCTCGCAGATGACATCACTCGCTCAATACTTCCCGCGCAGGCCTCCGCCGAAGCTGCTCAGAAAATTTCGGGAGACCAACATTCGCTAATTAAAATGAATTTCCCGTTTAACGCAGGGGCACATCGTTAAAAAAACCCCCCTTCCGCGTTTGCCGTACTTAGGGCGTGTGGTAGCTCCGGATCATGTGACCCGCGACGAGACCACGCGCGGCTGCGGCGTTCGAGGAGGCTTGGCTGGCTGGCTGTCGACTCCTCCCGGATCAGGAGCAGGGTCCACGACGATGACTGACAGCATTGCCGTGATCGCCCCGGGCGTGCTTCACCTGACAGTCAGTAGTACGATCAGAAATTTTGTCGCGGAGAAACGCTTTCAGAAGGATATATCCATTCGAACTTTGAAGGTATGAAGAGCGATCTCGAAGGGAATGTATGTCCACCCCCTCCCCCTCCCTTAAATTAGCACCTGTATGTCGCCGGACTCAGGGCTTCCAGCTACTTCACCGCCCCATACATCCACTCTCGTTCTTCATTTGTGCTTCCAAGCCATCCCACTGGTCTAATGAAAACCATCGTTATACATAGCGAAGCTCTTTAATCGGCCCCTCCCAGGGGTTAACCGTGTACTTGTTTTTAATTATATCCCCCATCCCCTCCCCTCCCCTCCCCTCCCCTTAAGCTGTCTGGCTCCAGTGACTTAGGATGATAGAAATACAAATCTTCAATGCCCACTATTCAGTTTAGGCATATTAGTACTGCAGGCATCGACTAAATGGTTACCATGGTGACGAGGGATACCTCAAACACGGATCGCCCGCCTGCCCGGGGGGGGGGGGGCTCGTCGGTTCACCAGTGATGGTAGGTAGCCCTACAGATAGTTGAACTCCTGCGAGAAGTGAGTGCTACGATGTTGTTGCTAGATGCTCGTTTGATTTACAATCTCCATGTGGCAGTCAGTATATACTTATTTTAAATCTGTAAACTATCATTATCGCCTTTTCCATTAACCCCCACCCCACCGGCTCCATCCACCTCTTGCTGCTAGCTGTAACGCTAAAACCCCGAATCCAGCATTTTAACCATCTTTAGGTACGCACATGACTAATTATGTTTTGATAGGAGTAAGCATTTCGATGGACGATGGCTATTTTGATATAATAAATAATCATTATTCAATTGCTCTATGTAATAAAATGGAAATGATTACAATCTTCTTGCTTTTTTATCTATATTCTGAACTTAAGTCCTTTCAGAGATGGTTGCTTATATACTCACTAACAGCCGTTTAATAAAAAGTTCCCATTTGTAAACAAAACTGAGACCCGATGTTCCTGAATATACCTATATGTCTAGTATTTGATGTTTGGTGTTCTGACTGTATCCACAAAATCTCTTAACAGTTGTGCGAGGGCAATAATTATGTAGCACCTCTCTTGGTACATGCATGGTATGGTATAAGAGGGGTTGTGTTTGTGTGTTTAATTTAATTTAACTTAATTGCTAAGTACAAAACCACTATAATTAATACTTTTAAAATATCATGCTTATTTCAGTGCAAGCTTGAGTTGGTTACAGGATCCACTAATTCTAACATGAATCTAGAAGTTTATGACAAAAGTGACAAGTTTGTTTGTAGCCTGGACAGTGATGATGCTATGCTTGGCTCATACCCCATAGATTCTGGAATGAGAATTCATGTAAGTATATTCACTGATGCTGCTGACTTTCAAAAAAAAAATGTGAAGCAATAGTTTGTATGATTATATCTCATACATTGTAAAAAGTGAAACTATTGATTATGTTAAAGAAATAAAAGACCAACAAAGAAAATCTTATGTGCAGCTGAGCCCATCTTTTACTTGTATATTGATTTTTCTTTAGTTTCTCAGTATAACATTGAATAGAAATGCTTTTACTTAAGTTGGTTATTCATAAATATTTAAAATTTATAGAAATGTTACAGTAAGAAAAATGGCATTAATTTGATATAATTCCTGTCTGCACAGTTAGCTTTATTTGAGAGAATTTTCATTCTTTTGTGATTTTTAAATCTTGTAATTGTCATTAATGAAACTTTTAGTTTTTGTATCATTAACAACACTGTGCCTAGCTTTCATGTACATATAACTTTTAATGTGATTCTATTGTGATTTTACAGTCAGGAATTATGCAAATTTACTGGTACTGTACATAGTATATAATGATGCTGCTAAAGAACATTTTTTTTAATTAAATATCAAAATGCAAACAAATCCAGAAAGTTAGAATTTTTTTTGAATTTTCAATTGTTAAAAAAATACTTGTAGATGATTAATTGTTGTAAGCTTTTCAGGTGATAGACAACATAGCAACAATTGGAGAATTTGATAATGCTTCCCAGGTCGAAAAGTATGAGATGGCAGTTGAAAAGTATGAACAGTTGACAGGTAAAATTCTTTTTGAAATGATATTCCATGTTAGAAAAAAAATATGTGGCTTAGCTGTAAAGTTAAAAAAAAAAATACTAATGTAATATGTTAAACTAAATGATGATTATGTCATTCTGCTCAGTTTTCCTGTAAAAACTACTTGAAGATTTACTTCTGTTTATTTGAAAAATCTTGTAAAACGTTCTACATTTTTCAAAGGAAAAAATTGGATGCTTTACATCAAAAAGCTAACCAAATACAGGTAGAAATGTTTGACAACTGTGATGGCTGAGAGTAGATGATGTCAACTTGAAACTAAAGGAAAATAGATCTTTTAAAAAAAAAGTTAATTCAAAACTTAGTGTGTTCTAGTAGCTTGCTATCTGTATCATTAATATTAAAAGTATATCAATAAATTCTAAACTCTCAGTACTTTTCAAATTGTTAGTGATGCTTTTATTTTGAGAAGGCAACAACTATTTTACAAAGATGAAATGGTAGCCTTTGAAGAAGCAGTATGATAATATTTCACATTCTTATATGCAGTTATTATTTTATTAGTAATTTGTAGTATTGAAGCTAAATCATAAATGGTAGCATTGTTTAGATGGTTCCTTTGAGCAGGTTGAAATCTGTCATGCTTTGTGGGTGGACAAGTAAATTTTTGATCCACTGATTTTGCAAATTCTTCAACTTTGTGGATTTTCATTAATAAACATGACCCTTTAAAATTGTCACGCAAGTACATTGAATATGAATATGATGTAGAAATGATATCTTTTTTGATAGTTTAAACTTAAATCTGTCTTATGTAGGTCAGTACAGAATACTTTGAGTGGTTTATTATTTTACTGCAAACTAAAATTCCATGTACTGTTCAGTCTCTACAACACAAAAACTACAGTTGTGTGTGATACTTTGCTGGAAAGTTATCATAATGGCCGCATTTTTAGATCTACTGTAATTTAACTATACTCACCTAAATATAAAATAAAAAAGTTATGTAACTTTGTTAGAGACTTTGTCTATTTACTTTAATTGACTTTTTATTTTTAAAATGCTTTTCTTAGATGTCTTTGTTAGAGTTATAAGGGAGATAACTCTGAAAAAATAAAATTCTGGTTCTTTTTATGTTATCTCTGTAAATGCATTTGAGTATTTGAATCACAGGAGTGGACCTTATATTGAACTTGCTTTTGTTGGTGAGTATTGATGGATGAAGTTAAGATATCCATTGATAATTTTAGTCACCTTTTCATGCTAACACACCTATATAAAATAGTTTTTTTTTTTTAAATTATTGTTTCATTATTGGTATTTTACCTACCAAATAAAGAAATTTTGAACTTGAAGATTTTATTCTTATTACTCTTAATGAAATAACAGTAACAAGGGTTTTTAAAAAAAATGATGTATTTGAAAAGTTTGTCAATGATGCTCATAAGATGCTAATGAAATATGAAAGATATAAGGTGTGGTATACTAGTCATATGAATGCATTGAACATTGTGGCATATCATTTCTGCTTAACTGCCTTTGCACTTTTTAGTTTGCTTTTTATTTTATTTCAGATAAACATGAAAACTTTCTAAAATTGTCTGTGCTCTATTCTTTTGTATAATTTTAATGTCTCTTTTATATTCACTTAGTTGCAGTATCCCTCTATAATACACTGATAAAATTTCATTTGCTGACTCAGTAGAGCTGAATAAAGTTAATTTTGATATGATGACACATCAAAGACCTTTTCTTTCCATCTAGTAAGACACACACACACACCTTTGATCTACTGTGCTTTATTTTAATAAGAATATAGATGTAAAATAGCTTCTGATGTTTTATAATTTTGCTAGTTTTTCTTTATAATTTAAGCTTTAGTTTCTTTCTAGTATTTCACCCTATTTCATTGATTGTTTTTTTATAGTGACTAAAAATTAGAAATGTATTAATTGTGTGATTTATAGAAAATATTAAAAATATATATTTTAATAATTATTTTTTGGATAAGATTAAAATCAAAATTTTAAAAATGTTCTCAAATTTTAAAGCCTGAATATTAATAAATGTATGTTATGTGATAAACTTGACCAATAGGTTTTAAGAGTCATTTGAAACCCTATGTTATGCTTCATTTCTAATGGCTGCATTGTATTGAGAGAGTGCTGTATTTAATATTTAAAAGAAGAAAAACCGTAATCATACTATTATTACATAATAATACTTTCAATTTTAAATGGGGATAAAAGCACAATGGGTTTTTGTTTTCATTTTTAAAGTAATGAAATAAAATATGCTTTTTAAAAATTGTATTAAAAAAAGGAGAAAATATCACTCACTAATTTTACTTTCTCCCATTTTAAAATATACTAAATAAAATAGTATAGGGATATTCTGTGTGAGAGTTTTTGGATGATTATATACAGTCACCTTGATTGTTTTAGAAGGTGTGATATGAACCTTTAACTTTCTGACAACTCAAGATGTGACACTCCTTTTGCTTTATATGCTGTATGTGGCTCTTTGTCTCTAGTTGGTTGAACCTTCAGAAGTCATATCATTGTCAGATGATTCCAAAATTTCTGCATAACTGTGATCAAACTGGATATAAAATTCATCACATGTTTACATAATGAGGTTAACAGTGTCTGGAGTATGGCACTTTGATGAGAACTTACTCCCATAATGGGCAACAATACTTAGTCATAGCTAGCTGTGGACCAGAAAGATAGAGACATGTGTGGCTACTGAACTTTGTGTAACACAGTATTATCAGCCAACTTTGGCAGAGGCACAAAGGGACTAATTCAGCTCATGAAAACCCTGGCAGGGGATGTCAAAGCAGTACTAACAGCTGTGATAACTTTAACATCAGCTACCTAAATCATTACAACCATGCTATCTTTGGATGTTCCATCCAAAACGAATTTTGGCAGGTCTATGGGACCCCATATCTCTGATCATATTGTATGAAACTATCTACACTTTATTTCACATATCCCTAGCATGCCATAGGGTGAGATTGAAGTGGGATAGAACTCATTTGCATTATATTTTGGTAGATTGAGGCCAGGAGCCAGGTTCTCTTCTGTTGTGCGAGTATTTTTCAAAATTTCACTTTGCTAATGGTCAACTATGTGATTGGCTAGAGAAGGACCATTTTAGGGATGGTGGTGCTCTAGTCTGGAGTATTATGTGACTACAAAAATGAACTGATTCTTTTTTGATAGAATTATGACCAGTTAGTGCTACCATTTGTATGAAGTCACGGTAATCAGTTTATTTCCAGAGATGATAATATAATGGCCCCTTATACAAGAATGGTCGTAAGCCATATTGAAAGGAAAATATCAAATATCTTCCATTATCTGCTCATTTTCCCTGGCCAAAACCCCATAGAACATATCTGAGATGGGCTTTCTAGGTACACTGGACAATGATCACATGTTCTTGAGCCCATTTTGGAACTGTTAGACCCTGACAGAAAAGATGGAATATACTGCCACAAGACTGCATCAGACATCTGGTAAACAGTATGAGGTGCAGTGCTGTAGTGCAAACTAGAGGCAGCCAAGTGCTTTACTAAAGGTCACATGATTATAGGTTGTGTAACTGACTTTCTATTGTCATTATGACTTCACTAAAGACATTGTTCAATGTCCAGGTATTGTGCAACATGAACTCTTTGTCAAACTTTATGATCCTTTTTTAATTAGTACAAATGTTTTATCTTTAGTAAATTTCTACAATTTATATTACAATATCACTATATACTTTTGATTTATGTATTTTTCATTGGAGCACTGAAAGTGTTTTATTCCTGATTAAAATTCAAACTATTTTTAATTCTTTTTTTTCTGCTTTTCTAATTTCCTCTCTTGTGAGTAACCAATGGAAATATCTCATTGTTAAACTTTTAAACATGTAGTAATAGATAATAGGGTCATTCCACGTCAAGTGGACCAGTGGTCAATGCCTGACCCCCCCCTCAGAAAAATTTGCAAAAAATATATGTTGTAGTAGAAGCTTTTAGAATTCTAAATGTGAAATTTGAGCATCCTAAGTAGAAAATTGACAGATATGGTCATTTTTCTGCATAGTACCCTTTCAGACTCAAAAACATCATTAATTTTCTTCCATTTATGCCTACATTTTTTTTTACTACTTCCTGTTGGGCTACAGATACCTAACTTTGCAATCTGGAAGAACAGTTTACGTAAATTACGACTATGCATTTGGTTTTTCTGTATCTCTTAACCCTTTCCTGTCAGTGTTCTACAAAAGCGAGGAAAAAATTTGGGCTGCTTTGTTTTTTGGCATTTTTGTTGACTTCTTAGACTACCTGCTGTACCATCCAGAACCATGCAAATTGAGTTTTCAGTATAGGCTTAGTCACATAAAGACTAGAAAATAACATTGTGATGATATGAGTGATATCCCCCAAGATATCGCTTTCCCATGGGAAAGTGGCCATGTCAGACAATGTCAGCAAGATTCATTTTTATTGCAAATGAAAGCTCTGATGTTCAGTTCTAACATATCCAAAATTCAACTCTGTCACTCAAGTGCTTCTATTTTTATTTTTGCCATTTTTTTCGTGTGTCTTGGCAATATCGAAGGGTTAGGGTGTACGGGCATAGTGTTAGTCCAGCACAGGACACAGGTGCATCAACTTTTGGCTTGCTTCCTTTCATTTTTTGCAGCTTACGAAGTTGCAACAATGCACAATATTGCCAAGACACACAAGAACAGATGGTAAAAATAAAAATAGAAGCACTTGAGTGCCAGAGTTGAATTTTGGATATGTCAGAACTGGACATCAGAGCTTTCATTTGCAATAAAAATTAATCTTGCTGACACTGTCTGACATGGCCAAATTAGACACTGAAATGGCCACTTTTCCATGGGAGAACAAGTTCAGACTGAGATATCTCTGGGGATATCACTCATATCATCACAATGTTATTTTCTAGTCTTTATGTGACTAAGCCTATACTGAAAACTCAATTTGCATGGTTCTGGATGGTACAGCAGGTAGTCTAAGAAGTCAACAAAAATGCCAAAAAACAAAGCAGCCCAAATTTTTTCCTCGCTTTGTAGAACACTGACAGGAAAGGGTTAAGAGATACAGAAAAACCAAATGCATAGTCGTAATTTACGTAAACTGTTCTTCCAGATTGCAAAGTTAGGTATCTGTAGCCCAACAGGAAGTAGTAAAAAAAAAAATGTAGGCATAAATGGAAGAAAATTAATGATGTTTTTGAGTCTGAAAGGGTACTATGCAGAAAAATGACCATATCTTGGTCAATTTTCTACTTAGGATGCTCAAATTTCACATTTAGAATTCTAAAGGCTTCTACTACAACATATATTTTTTGCAAATTTTTCTGAGGGGGGGTCAGGCATTGACCACTGGTCCACTTGACGTGGAATGACCCAATAATGAAATTTGGATATGTTTGTGATTCTGATCTTAATTATTGCCCTTGGTCCTATCATTTGGGAAAAATGGAAGGGCAAGTTAAAATTAGGATTCATATTTTGTGAGATGATTGATTTTGAGTCTTTGCTTGGAGCCACATGAGATTAGTGTTTTTAAGTGACCTCCATATTGAAACCTAGGTTGAGAAATAAATTCTTATGTTTATTGAATGGAATGCCAGGGCTAGTTTTTTTTCTATAATAATGATTTTGAAATCTTCCAGATTCAGTTAAGTCTTTCAAACAGAAAAATAAATTGGGAAGATTTAAGGATACAGACCCTCAAATACAGGAACAATTAGACAGAGAGAGAGAGAAGAAATTGGAAGAAACAAAAGACAAGGCAGAATCCTTCAGTCTTGGTGATAGGTGAGTTTAAAATTCTCTGAACTGGTTTAATGAAACTTTTTTAAATTGTGAAACATTTGTAAATATGTACATTTCAAGTGAATTTCAAAACACATTGATTCTGATTGCTACCTGGGAATTTATTGGAATCATCAAAGTTCAAAAGTTGAACGTGGGTAATTAATGGGGTCAAAGAAGTCAAAATTTGTTGAAAACTGAAAATGAAAGCAAAATCTTCGTATGATCAGCAACAGTTAAAACATCACTGAGAAGGAACTAGATTCTTTGAGAATATTTTCAAATGACTATACAGACCAACCAGCATGGGACACACATGGTTACAAGCGTAGATGTACATGCAGTGAAAAAGTGTAAAAGAACAGCATTAAAACATTACTGAAGCAATTTTACTCTGTTGTTTCGTCAACAGCACAGAAAGAAAAATTATTACTAAATGCATGATCTGAAAAACAAAATATCCTGGAAATTTTCTCTCTTGGAAGAAGGAAAGAATAAAGTGAAAATAAAACACAAATGGATATAAATCGATTTCACTTGGTTTGGCAGTTTTATCACTGGATGTAACCTCATTGAGTCGCTTTTGATGTCATGACATACTTTGCAATCTTATAATGTAAATCCTGGAAACTTAATTCAGCATTTTCTGGATTGGAATTCATGTTCCACAGCATATCATTTGGAAAACTAATTTAAAAATTGACCTCTTTCAGCATCTTGCAGCTTTTGACCATCCAAAGGTAGCCACTTTCTTATCTTGGGTAGGTCCATAATTAGCTTTTCCCTTTTTCAGCTTGTATATGCACTCAAATTCTTTTTTTTCCACACAATTTCCTTGCTGCCTCTGATTATTGTAGATTTTGTAACATCTAGCTTGAGCTTGTGTAGCTTGCTATCTTTGGTATTCTGACTTTTCTAGCTCTTCTAGGAATATAGCTTAGTATGAGATTCAAATGAAAGGAGATGCAGAAAGAATATATGTTGTAGTTGAAAGGTCAGATATGGTAAAATCACTTAAATGCAGAGTGTTGCATAATCATCAATGTGTCAATTACATTCCCAAACAAGGGGCGCTTTTCAAAATAGTGCCAGAGAAGGTGATATCCTATGAAGATCATGGGCACACACTGTAAGTACATAGATAGGGAGGTGTCAAAAGCAACTTGAATAAATAACTTGTTTATTGCTGGTGTGGAAATTTTAATGCTGAAAAGGATTTTGAACTTGGCTACAGCTGATCACAACTGAGGTGGCTGATTTTCATTTATTTGTAAATGCAATGATCAAGAGTCATGTCTACATAGGAAATTCTTTGATTGATGATATGTTTTGAAATATCCCTGAGGAAGAGAGTGGGCATTTATTGAGGATATTTTTTTAATACAAACGAATTAATATTTCTTGGCAGCTGTTTTTTTGGCTGGTGAGACATAGGTATTTACGGAACATGGACAGCAATCGGAACTCATATGGTAATGCTGCATGGTTAAGAAAAAAAAGAAATTAATACTTTTATGATTTATATTTCACATTTGTTTTTTTTTGAAATTTTGATACATCAATAAAACTGCAAAGTTGTAAAATACCTGTTTTATTATGAAGTTTAACATACTAAAATTTAGTTTTATATTTATATAAGGGAGGAGCTTTTCTATGCAGTCTTAGGCAAGCAAGTTTGGCTTATTTTGAGGACTTATAAACTAAATTCTTTCAACTCCAAATTTCTGGGTGAGAAAACACCTTTCTACTGGTCAGAGCATTGGGACAATCCTACCTTCCCTTCCCTCCAGAGAGAGAGAGAGAGGGAGTAGGGTTGGGTGGCCGGCTCCCAGTCTCAATGTAAACTAATTTTTAAGACCATAAGTTTTCATTTTTAAAAAAATTATCAATTTTTGTTACAAATCGAAATTTAAATAAAATTTCTTTGAACCTAAAAAAAAAAAAAAGATAGTAGTTATTATTTAAAATAGCATGGGTTTTACTTTTATCTAGGAGGGGATAGAGTGAGCAAAAGTTGGTTTATCTAGTATTTAGTCTGTGGATAACAGAAACTCTAGATGGAAACTTTTAATTACTTTTCTGTAAGTAAACTTAAACTAGAAGTGTTTTTATTTATGGTCTATAGAACCCAGTTACAGATGTCAGATAACAACAGGAAAGGTGAAAATTCTATTTAGTTAGGTTGCTTTATGAAAAACGAAGAACTTTAATATTTGATACACAGGAAATATTTTGTTTCAGATAAACTGTGAGGAAATACTGCTGTTGTTGCCTCCTTATTTTATTCTCAAGTAATGCCTAGATAATAAAAGTATTAAAAAGTGTACACTTAAATTTTTCAAATATCATATTTTCAAAATTTGACTTTGAACCATTATTTATATTGAAGTATTTTTTTAAATGGCTTACCACATTAAGTTCTTAAAGAATTCTTTATAAATGGGTAGATGGAATAAGATAGTGTTATTATTTAATCTCTCTCTATCCCTGTATTATAACTTTCTGACGATTGTAAAATGTAATATCACCTTGTTGGCCATAGAAGTAGTTCAAAATCAACTATTGTAAGATTTTTTTGCTAAAGTTATTAATTCCAAATTTTCAAATGTATATAAAATATATTAAATATTTTCATATCAGTACATAAAAAATTGTCATCTTGTCTTTTTGAGCTGTCAGAACCAATAATAAGTTTATAATGCACAACATTTGCCACAGAGTTGTTTGTTGTCTTCTGGAGAGGAGAGCTTTGACATTATCCACACATTTTAAAAGTACATACACAGATATACTGAAATTCCCTTGGAATTATCACTATAAATAAATAAATACATAACTAAAAAATTTATTTTTGAATAACTTCTGTTTATTAAACAGTGTTTCTGGTGTGTGAATTAATAATTCCTTTGATCACCGTTCAGATTTAAAATCACTAATAATGTGCATCGTAGGAAAAAAAATTTCTTTGAAAGTGACAGATACCTGCAGCAGACAGTGAGTGCATCTTTAAATTGGTCGAGAAAAAGTTGCCTAACAATATGTTAAGATATTTTCCTAATGGTTTACATTGGTCACTGATTTTTGTTATAGGTGTGAAGTGAAGGTTCAGAACCAACCAATTCGTCGGGGCACTATCAGATACGTTGGTAAGTGTGCAAGCTGTCTCTTGTTTTGATGCAGGTCGACATTGAAAAATGTACGAAGTAGTTAATTAACACTGCATTATAACTAGAAACAAAGCACATTTGCAAAGAATTAACAGTGGTCATACTACAAATATTATTATGTACATTTTATTTTTCTACTTGAATACCCTGAATTTTTCTTAGCAAGTATTTCTGTTTTCAGGTTTAACAGATTTTAAGCCTGGATATTGGGTTGGAATTCAGTATGATGAACCAGTGGGGAAAAATGATGGCAGGTAAAAAATAAAATCAACTGGTACTTTTCTTTGTTATTTAAATTTTCTGAGGTAAAGCCAATAGTGAATGTTCTGTGAATGTGGGTAATATATATATTTTTTTTAATCTACATATTTTGGCCATTATGTAGCATCTAAACTTTTGATGTAGCTAATTTATTTATATACTTGTACAGAGATCTTGAATAAATCTTTCAAGTTTTTTTTTATAAACTGCTGTTTTTTCTTAACTTGAGTAAGAATTTTTGTTTGTTTTGTTATTTCCATTCTTCTTTTTCAGTGTACAAGGGAAAAAATACTTTGACTGTTTCCCAAAATATGGAGGGTTTGTGCAGCCCAGTGCTGTAACTGTTGGTGATTTTCCTGAGGAGGAGATTGAAGAGATGTGAGTTTACCTCAGCGGCAGTTGGTGGAGCTTCATGCTTTTTGGGGCCATTGTCCAATGCAATGCTGGTACAATGAGCTTAATTTTTACCTTTTTGAGACTGTTTAATATACTCTTGTTTTTCAAAATGAAAGAGACACTTCTCTCATCTGAAGGATGGGTGGTAGATGCTTCTCAGTTTCATCAGTGGTGTTTGATGCAATATTTGAAATCATTTGTAAATTCTTGTCTCAGTAATCATACATAGAGAAGCATGTAAAAATATGGTACAGGTTTTTCAATGCAAATTGCATGTTAACTAATCTCAGCTGTATGGATTTTTAGAAAATATAGTACAGTATTTATAAAAACTTGCAGGTTCACAAAGGTCATTTCCGATTTTCATCTGAGATTAAAAAAAAAAAACTCTTTGTTTAGATTAGATGTCAGCCGTAGTGTCTGTAGTAAAATGTTTTATTGTTAATCTCTTAACGGTCGGAAACTTACTTTTTTCACCTGAAAAATTTCAAACTAGTTCTGACAAATTTTGTATCAGATAACCTCAGCTTTTTGTCTTAATTAAATAGTACTGAAAATTAAATTAAATTAAAAATAATTGCAAACTAATTAATTTTTTTAAAAAGGGATTTCTTATGTAATGTGGAATTAGCTGATATGCTTTAAATGTTATCTTATCTCTTGTGATATTTTCAGTTTGGTGTGATAAAGAAAATCTCATTGTGTTTGGTGTTGGTTCAGTGTTTAACTGAGGTTGGAAATATTAATCAGGTGCTACTGCTGTTATTATTTGTGTCTGGAGTCTTTGTTTATTTGGTCAAACTGTATCCAGTTCAGATTAACTTTTAAAAGTCTTGGCTAAAACAAGTACACTTTAGAAATTAGTTTTATTCTCGTAACTAAATGGATGATGGAATTGGTAACATAGCAGCAAGCTTAATTCTTGCAAAAAATCCCCTTTTTGTTTGGAGGGAGGGGTTGTAGTAGCACAAAAACCACATGACCTTGTATGTGCACATGCATTTGACATGATTTTCCATCACTTAAATGATTTTATTGGAAATTCTTCCTGTTATGGTCTCCAGGATGATCTTTATAGAATTGCGAAAATAACTGACAAAATAATGAACCTTTACACTTGGTATCATAGGTAACCTCTACAGTTGTATTTCTTTGCACTACCAAAAAGGCATTTAGATTTCTCTACATCTTTAGAACCTAAAATATATGGTTAATTGTCAGAAAAATAAAAAAAATTCTAATCGACATGGGTAATTCTACTAAAGGTTAGCATGGACAAAATGGTTTGAAAACGTTGCTACAATTATTCATTAATTACAGTTTGAAAAAATGTGGAAATGAATATGGATCAAGCTTTGGAATTGACAGTCATAGGTGAAGAAGCTTTTAAAGCAAAATTCGAAGTATATCGTAAAATCAATAATCATTATCAGTAGAAGTTGCTTCCCTTGTGCCAATTTAAAAAATGGATTTGTAGCTTAGGGGCTGAGCCTGCGAGAAAACACTTGGTTCTTATGGATTATGAAATCCTGAAAGGGGATTGAACAAGATTGGTATTTTGATTGAAAAACATTCGAGTCCAATTAAAAAAAAAAGTTCAAAATGGATATTAAGTGCGCTACAGTAAATATTTTGTTTGCTTGGTTTATTATCTTAAAAATTATATTTCTGTATGAAAGAAATAGTAAATTAAAGGTTCTGACATTAGTTTAGTTTAGAAAAAGTACATTATATTTGGATTATATATAAAAATCTCAAATAGTTTATTTATTGATATTTTAAATTAAAGTTTTGAAGAACACAAATATCCTACTGTATTTTTAAAATAAGTTTAAACCCTAAAACAGTTTTGGTGTCATGTTAATTAATACCAGATTGGTTAATTGTTTACCAGTGTGCCTGCATTAAATATAAGTTATAGTAAGTTAATCTTTTATTTCTATGTAGATTTATTATATATTACAAACAATTGTTATTAATTCAGAATTATTTTTTAATCACAAGGAATCTGGTAATTTTGCTAAATGCTAAAGTACCACAATTAAAGGAGATAGGCATCAATACCAAATATTAATTGATTCCAGCAAATTCGATTTCTTTTTTGTTTGCAGATAACATGTCTCAGTAATAAAAATAAAGAAGGCATGCAAAGAAACACACAATCTAGCAGACACAGCCAGAAAGGTGATTATGCATCAACATTGCAAAAACCCAGATCAAACAAACCTATTACTGACTTTGATGAAGATATAGTCTGGAAGGTGAACAATTCCAAGCTGCCTTTTTCCACCTTACTTAGGCAGTGTTTTGTATGACAATGTAGACTGTATGTCAGATGTTTTTTAAACATTTGATAAATTCTTGCTTATTATCTGATAGCAGTTAACAAAGAATATACTAAAAATGTTTGTTTGGATTTAAATGCAAACTTTGGGCAAACCTAGTAAAAAAAATTGATTATTTCTTTCTATTGCTTCCACTAGGCTGAATGACGAGAAACATAGTAATTCTGAAATTTTAATTATCTGTTTTGGCCAGAGTACTGAAGTAAACAAATATTTTTTAGAACTTTTTCTGTAATTTAAAGCTTTGAGACTGACATGAAAAGTACTACTACACCCAAACTCTGAGCCCACCATAGTTGAAAGTTAGAATCTGGCACACTCGTTGTGTCTCATTACTTCCAAGCAAGAAGTTCTACTGTTCTAAGGACCATTGAAGTGATTTTTTTCTCTCACCATTTCAATCTGCAGACTTGGTTTATACATAACATTCAGGGCTTCCTAATGGCAGCTTGGCCTTATAGCCATGTTCATGCAAAGATCTCCACACAGGTGGACAAAAGCTCACTCTTTGTGCAGAATTATTATTTGCTTTTCAGAATTAAACTGTTGCTTTGATGCCTTTATAATGGCCTTTCTTAGCAATTCTCATTTGAAACTAATTTTTATTTTTTACTTGCATTTATTAACTTTTTCACTACTGAGTTAAGGGCCATCTTGTGCCCTGATTAATTATTGAATGCCTTTTTTTTTTGAGTAATGACTAAACTCTGCCTTTGACAACCTTTTTATTTGAAGGAAAATTAATTTAGATTTAGTGAATAAAATTATCTTTCTATACATGTAAATAGAAATGCAACAAAATAAATACTTGAAATTTAATGGATATTTGAATATGAATAAATTTTAAATTATCTTTATCAACAATTAATCCAAGATAAAATGATACACAAAATTTATTTAACAAACTTAGAAATCACATTTCACTAAAGCAATATTATATTTAGCACAATATAATCAAAATTATTTTTGTCGATTGGTCATTTTGAAAAAGTTCACGTTATTTACACAATTTTTACAATAATATGAGTTTTTCTCCCACACTTCAATATGAATGATATTTCTCAAGGCATTCCTTGGGATGAAGACAGGGATGGCTGGTACAGTTGAAACAAATGAAATTTGTTAATTTTCTTTTGTCAGAGTACTACAAGCAACACAATTTCTGTCTGTTGAAATGTGTTTCATCAGAGGTTTGATATTCTCAGGCGTCCAGCACGGAAAGCGGGCATGTTATTAGGCAATCTGTACAGCAGCCTCAACAAAGCTGGTGACCAAATATTCGTAATTTCTTGAGGCTTATTTTCTTCTGACCATCTTGATGTATCAGTATATAAAGAATATATGCATTCACCTGACACACCTAACAACCAGAAAAAATTCTTTTCTACCATTTATATTTTATTTAAATTGGCTGTAATATGCAACACACTTACCATTGTCTTTTTTTCAATTTCAGCCTTATTTCCTATATTTCTTCTTCAGAGCTAGAATCTGTATTATTTTTTTCAAATTCTGATTCACTGGATTATTCAAAATCCTCTTCATCATCAACAACCTATTTTGATTATTGCCTCTTGTGCTGAGAAATGAGGTTTTAAACTAACTTTACTTGTACTTGCCTCTGTCATTTTTCTTTCTTTACTTTCATCAACAGCCTTCACTTTCTAAAATATCTCCAAACAAAGGAGTTTTCTGCTATGTCATGTAGTTAAAAATGCCTTTATTTACTTTTGATAAATGTATCTGATTGGTTATCACTTCTGTATAATCAATCAGCTATTAATTTCTGTGATGATGCAGAGCTGGTGAGAATGGCTTGTGGTAGTGAAGTTAATGTTATACGTTATGGATTTTGAATGGTTGACACACTACAGATAGAATTATTCCAGTTCCAATTTAAATTATTAATTCTGCTTAGATAAAAATTTGTTTTATTTGAAAAGTAAACAGCTTATAGATAATATTAAAAAGTATTTTCTAGTAAGGGAATCGTTGATATATGAGAGATGGTGTGAGAAAACTATAACTCTGTGCACTTATGCTATACTATTTATACTGTATACTACAGAAATTAGTTGCAAACTTTGAATTTTACACAAAAAGTAGTCATTTTTAATGACTCATAAATAAGCAAAACCATTTTAAACATGGTATTTACATGACATTAGATGTGCTAAATAGTAAATGTCATGTAAATATCACATAAAGATGGCCTTTTAGTTTTTTTGTTAGTCATTAAAGATGAAGTAAAAATGACTTTAGTCTGGTGTTATTGATATTTGTTAAGAAAACCTTAGAAAAATTATTTATCTGTGAATTGATGCTTGTACAAATAGAAATCACCATTTGTATTATCTAGGGTAAATTCCTAAGCGTTTGTTTTTACTTTATCTATCACTATATTTAGTTTCTTTAATATTATTAAAATTTTTTATAGTTACCTGACTTCAGACCGCTGCGATGCATCATCTAACTACAATATACATGATCAGGATATATATACATATACTATATTTAAAACCATAAGATTTATACTGATTCGAGTATATTTAGAACCTTAACATGTTCAGACATTCAGAATTAAAAAGACACTAGAATTAAGTATGCAAACAGCGCAGACGTTTGTGTCATGCAACGACGGACAGGGGAGGCGAAAGATCTTTACAACTGGTGGACTGGACCCAGACCACACGAACCATTTTTCATCTTTAATTGACTTGTACGTTTTGGCAGGTTGGCTGCTTTATTTGAAAATGAAATGAAATTAATAGGGAAAATCTGGACTATGCAAATATATCTTTAAAGAAAAGAAAGTTTAGGATGGCTAGTGTCCCCATGCTGGTTAGGTTAGGATTGCCAAGGTTAAGGGATCAGGGGTAGGCTCCCTTATGTCTACCACCACTTTGGCACGGTGGATTCTCACTCTGCTCCATCCACCAGTTTGGTCGGTTTCCTTTTCTAAAAATAAGGATTTCTCTGTCGAAGTCGGCAACACTGGGACCTCATGGCGCAGAGAACACTCTCTGGTGAATAGCCGCGACGCTGTGCTTTATTGGCAGGGTAATTTCTCTAAAAATGGAACATTCAATTATTTAAGAATACAAATACAGTATTTAGTTAAAACTAAGTTTTCACGTGACTAAATATTAACTATAGTCAAAGTTGCTTAAATGCATTGCTGACTTTTTTGTTCAGCAAAACCTTAATATATTTATTAATCAAAATCTGTTTAATAATTTTCTGCTTAGTGAAACTTTTTTTTAAAGGTAGCTATGTAATAATAGTTGCTTTTGTTTTTTAAATAAGCCTTTGATGAAATTGACTTAGAAAGCTGACTAAGCTTTTAAAATATTTTAAAAAAATTTTTTTTGGAATAAAATCATGCAGATAAAGTACAGATATTTTACCAAATGGTCAGCTACTACTCTTTAATTTGGTATCTTTTCAGTTATATTTTACACCTGTTTTAGGAATCATGCACCTGAACATACTATTCTTTGGTGAATGACATGTTCTTTTTATTGCATTGCAAGCTCAGAAACTGATGTTAGAGCGCGGATGTTGCAAATTAAATTGTTCACTTTGTGATTGATTTTTTTGTTTGTGTCTCTCTATTTTGGAGAGAATGGAACAAAAGTACACACAGTCCGATGGGGATAAACCTCGCTAAGAGCTGAGAATGGGTTGTTAGGGCTGTTTAGCGATGAGGCACCGATTAGTAAAGATGCTCGAGGAAACTTAGCATGATTTTCATTATAGTTCAACGCTACATACACGATAGTTTTTTACTTCTGTCCAAAAGGTTGAACTAATTCTTTTGGCCAATATTGTTGTATTTTGCATTGGTCAAAAGCCCTAACTGTCTACTATAAGGATATGCCTCCCGAATATTTATGCGAAGTTTTAATATTTAAATCACGCGAAACGGAACAGAAACGTTCCGTTGTCATGGTAACTCTTCCAGTCCACGAACACAAAGAGCGAACTCTTTTACCTGCTCAAAATCGAGTGGTCAGTCAACTTCCAAGATGACGGCTTTTTGTCATCCAAATCGTAATCTAGCTGTCGAGACGAAAAAGACACCTTGTGTGATGGGTTTGGCTGACAGGAGAACCGTATTGATTCTTGTTCTTGAAGCATTAGAACTAGTTAAATCCACAGAGACGATAATCTAGAATCTAGAGGCTGATGTAAAGCCCGAAGCCTGAGGGCGTCTGAGCACGGACTCCCAAGACACGGACGATCGGCCATCAATGTCGTCTATTCTGAATACGCTGGATTTCGCCGTTTGGAAGATTTGGCAGAAAGTTGCTGGCAAAGTCCCACAAGATGTCAAAGTGCTCGAATAATCACCGCACAACAAAGAAGGCGAAACCCTCCAAGAACAGCGTCGATGGCTTTTTCTGCCGTATCTAAGTTTGCTTTGAAACCAGAGGTGGGTGATTTTAATGTCCCTGTAAACTAGAGATCAACGTATAATTCTTTATTCTGGTTTTTGCTTCTGTAAAAAATAGAGTTTTGAGCGGAACTTAAAATGTGTCCTGTATGTGGGCTTAATGATCAACAACACAAGACTGGTGGACAGACCACGTGTAGGAAATGAGACTATGCTTTAGGTGACTACCTTTGACCCAAAGGACACCTAGGCTGTCATCGCCAACAGCTACTCGGTAGCGGGTTACTGCTGAGTAAAGTTACTAACAGAGCGAGAGAACGTTTATTGGAAGTATTTCTCTGGCGTCACATCACCCGCACTGACCAGGGACGTATTTCGACACCTTGAATCTAAACGAAGAAAGCGGACACACAGCTGCCACCGACCATCACATGAGTGGGTGAGGATCAGGTGTTGACTTACCAAAATATGGTAAACTCTTTGATTTGCATTTAAATACCATACAATCGCATGGATCTCTATAAATAAATACACGAACAAAAAATATAAAACAGAAGCCTTTTTATAGATATTTTTATTAAACATTTTTAGAAAATCATATTTGAAATTGATAGAAGTTCTAAGTGCGATAGAAAAATACCGCAAGAATTTCGTCGCTCGCATTTAGAAGTTTCTCCAATATAATGGTAAATCTTTTATCTGAAAACAAACCGTTTACCTGTCCAAACATCTTTGTAGCATTTTTGGTTTGGTTGTTGCTTAGCCACCCTTTTTCCCCTGGTGTTCATCCAAAAGTTCTTTCGCTTGTTCTCCTCGGTGTAAGACGGTTTCCGACAATCGATAAGACGACTTTTTGCAGCCGGCGTCTATTTGAACAACCACAATCTGCACAGAACGCGGGCATTGTTTCTGATCGCCTAATAAATATGTATTGGCTGAACTTTTGGCATTTAACCATCCTGGTTATAAGCTCATCTAGCTTCAGTTCAGGCTAGGTGGTGTTTGTCTGCCTATGTAGCGAAAGAATCTTCTGTGTACGTCAGGTGAGAAAATTCTGGCGTCATGCCAGCGCACTACATTTATCATTCGCTTGTCTAACTGGCACCATTCAGCCTCTGGAAGGCTTCGCGATGATCGGAGCGGGTTTCAGGACCAAGAAGCATCCAACTACAGCAGCTGGAGACTTGGTTAATTCGGGAGTGGAGGGAAACGTCTTGACAGGTCGAGCACTTCATATCTGTGCTACAGGTGTAGGTAAGAGAGTAGAGTCCTCCGAAGCTCTACATTTGTATTTCTTCACATTCCTAACTTTTTTCTGTAATAGCGAACCACCGACTCGGATTTGGAAATGTTTTCGTTTTCATCTAATTTAAGCTTTTAAACGTCGCTATTAGGTAAAATAAAAGCCATTTTGTTTGGGTTGTAGAGAAACCTTAGAGTTTAAGCTACACTTCGATAGAAACAAAAGGAAAATACAATGAAAAATATCGATTTCCATTAAAATCTTTATTTTCAGGGTTCCGCGGGATAATTGTGATTACAACTAGCAACATCAAAGTGAATCAGTAAGATGAAACTCGCTTTTAGCCAGGGAAAATCGATCTCCTCTCTCTCGAAAATTTCTCAGCTGCGATGGTGAAATCACACGATAGATTCGAATGGGTGAGAAGCAAAGATAATTTTTTTTGGATTTATTTTAGACAGGTAAACGTCTATTGGACATATTTTACGAATACAGGAAGTCCCTTACGTAAGTCGGAATCGCCTAGCAGACAGTATACGTATTACAAAAAATCCATGCCTTTGGGTTTTAACGATAGTGAACGGGAAGCGTCGCCTTACTGATCCCTTTGAACGCACGTGGGTTCTCGGAATGGTAAACAAGCAATGGTTTAAGCCTAAAGTCACCAGCCGCACTTGCCTCCAAAGTCTATCCCTCCCTCGCTGCTTTTAACCGTGGCATTGTTTTCTCTTCCGCTCAAATGTAGTGCGATTATGCCCTTTATTCCAAAATAACACCGTTTTATCAACATTGGACACTTGTTGCGCCGGGATACTTTTCAGCTGCATTAACATCGCCACTCACTCTAGCATTATGAAAACCAGCACGATTTCCAAATCTATAAAACCAACCATTGCTAGCCGCAAGACCTTTCGGAGTATTAGCCTGCTTCTCACTAATGTCTGGTAAAGGTCTCGCATAGCGGCTTAATGGAACACGCCTTTGTATCTGGTCTTCCATCCCATGGATAGCACCAGCACTCTGTTTCGTTATTATGGTAGAGGTGCAACTCCTTTCACATGTTCGTTAATGCGGACAGCATCTTCAACGATAGTATTCACTGTAGACCGTGCAATGGCTGATAAAGATGGTCCACCTTCATGCTTCTTTATCATCTTTATCTTCATTTCTAAGTCTATTTTAGTGCGTTCACCCGCGGGCTCAGCACCTTTACCACCACTTTGCCCCTTTCCAGTCATAATTAGGGCGAACAAATCACTAGAAAACAAAAACTACCAGTGATGCACGAGATAGATGCTCTATGCGTAGTGTCTAACGAGAGAATGTGTTTGAGCTGCGTGCGAGAGAGAGAGAGAGATCACGTAATAGCATCCCAGAAACTCTGCGTAGCGACAGCAGCAGCAGCAGCGCTCTGCTACCGTAACGTAAATTTTTGGCCTACTGGAATTCTTTACGTAAGTACGAGTTTACGTAAGTCGGGGGTCTTCCTGTATAAGCAGAAAATTAAACGAACAGATTTTAAGTACAGCATCAACAAATATTTTCCTAGCTTATCAATCTGAACTGACGATGAAGCCATCGGAATTTTATCCTATCCATTAACTCTAAGTAATTCCCCTTTCGGGAGCCAATGGAATCGCTCAAATTAATTATTATTGCAACATTATGTTTTGAAGTAAGCTGGTGGCATTTTATTTACGGTTTCTCATTTATTCTGACAACCTTTTTTGTCCGCTCACAAGAGAATAAACGGTGGAGCGGTTAGGCATACAAATGGTTTTCTTTTTAAAGCACCAAACAGTTTTGTCAGGTATTGTACTGATTTTCAGTTAGAAATTAAAGAATCTTTCTCCATCTAAATCTAGATCATACTTAATATAGTATCGATTAAATATTGTTTTTCTGTTTTAAGCCGCTAATTTGCATATTACTCCCCTCTCATTACTCATATATGCTGTGTAATATTCGGCTGCGATGTCTCTTTATTTTCTTGTTTGTGTTGAAGATGGCTGTTTATGTATAAAAAATGTTACATTTATTATTTACTTCACTGTTGGATCCCCCTTCATTTTCTTTTTGTAGGATAAACAAATATAAGCCCTAATCTAGACTCCGACCGTTGGCTTTTATCGGCCACCATTGAGAGACCCGTAACAGCTGTGGGTGGTTTATCTACCTCACAGACCCGACCCCGCTATCTTTGCCGTCCCCTTTTGTTCCCTCACACGTGAACGCCGATAAGACAGAGAAAGAGAACCGGCGGCAGATATGATGCTGCCAACTGATTCGTTCAGTTCATTTCCGTTACTTTTAGTGACTTTTCTAAAACAAACACCAGACACTGGTCACGGGCACACATTCATGATGGTGGTGATGTGGGATCTCCATGGCTCTGTTTTTGTGTCTTTTAAAGAACAACCGGCTCTCGGACATCTCGGTGTTAAGCTGTTGTATTACGGCAAGCAGCTCTTCTTTTGTTTTGACCAGGGATTATTGTGTTTATTTTACACAGAAACCCTGCGGTCTTCTGCTCCTTTCCTTTGTCTTTTTTTTTTTTTTCAGATGTGCGAGAAAACCATAAATGTTCCCTTGCCGCAGCCAAGCCGGCTGATGAAGAAAAGCGAGAGAGAGATGGAGAGAGAGAGAGAGAGAGAGAGAGAGAGAGATGGAGAGAGAGAGAGATATGGAGAGAGAGAGAGAGAGATATGGAGAGAGATGGAGAGAGAGAGAGAGAGGGAGAGAGAGAGAGAGAGAGAGAAGATATGGAGAGAGATGGAGAGAGAGAGAGAGAGGGAGAGAGATGGGAGAGAGAGAGAGATATGGAGAGAGAGAGAGAGAGAGAGAGAGATGGAGAGAGAGACCTGGAGAGATGGAGAGAAGAGAGAGAGAGAGAGAGATGGAGAGAGAGAGATGGAGAGAGAGAGAGAGGGAGAGAGAGAGAGAGAGATGAGAGAGAGAGAGAGAGTGAGAGAGAGAGAGAGTGTGTGAGAGAGAGAGAGTGTGTGAGAGGGAGAGAGAGATGGAGATAGAGAGAGAGAGAGATGGAGAGAGAGAGAGAGTGTGTGAGAGAGAGAGAGAGAGTGTGTGAGAGGGAGAGAGATGGAGATAGAGAGAGATGGAGATAGAGAGAGATGGAGAGAGAGAGATGGCGAGCGAGATGGTGAGAGAGAGATGGAGATAGAGAGAGAGAGAGAGCGAGATATGGTGAGAGAGAGATGGAGATAGAGAGAGAGAGAGAGAGATGGAGCTAGAGAGAGAGAGAGCGAGAGAGAGAGAGAGAGATGGAGATAGAGAGCGAGAGAGAGAGAGAGATCGAGAGAGAGAGATGGAGAGAGAGCTGGTGAGAGCGCGCATGGAGCTAGCGCGCGCGCGCGCGCGCTTGGCGCGCTCGCTGGACACGCGAGAGCGCGAGTAGGTCCGCCCAACCGAGCCGGCCTCTCAAACACAGTAATTAATCACTGGGCCGCCTCGCCGCCGCGGGTGATATCATGCTGAGTACAGAGAAAGAAGATAACACTCTGATAATCAAAGTTAAATTACGAAATAAAGCAAAACGAAGTATGAAGTAACAAACAAATAATATAAGCATCAAGTTGACCTGAAAGAAAGTGCTTTGCTAATACTAACGGAAATAGTTTTAACAGACACCGAGTACAATGAGTTGAAGACCGATCTTCACTAGATACAGAGTAAATATACAGTTTTAAATTAATGTACTTTTTTATTTAATGAAAATTTAATATTATGTAAAATGATGTATTTATATAGTTGCAAACAAGGAAAAGCAATTTTTTTCTAAATGCAAAAAAAACAGCAGTACATACAGCGGCGTGCAAAAGTCTTGCATAAAAATGACTGGACTTAGAAAATGGGTTCTTATTTTGTAGACATTAGTAACTATTGTATGTTGTTGTCTGTTTTAATTGAAAGGTATCGGTGTCTTTAAACGATTTATAACACCAAGATCCATTTTGTAATGGCGCCGTCAAAGTTTAAATACCAATAAAATAATTTGCATGAAATCGACGTGTGGAAAAGTGTTGCATAAACTACAGAAAATTAGAATATACGTTTTGTGCTATAATAGTTTAGGATCGTAGAATATAAATATGAAAAACTGTCATTTTCCACTACTCTGATTCGTTTTTGTTCAATGTAGTGATGGCGAGAGCCCGATATTTGACCCCCGAACAGCCGGCCACAATCGTTCGCATGAAAGAAGATGGTGAAACTGAGTGGGTCATTGCGGATCGGATCGGTTGCAGTCAGTCGACGATATCTCACCCTGAAGCGTTGGAAAGGCGATGGGGGCCTAATTTATAAAAGCGGCCCAGTGGTCCCGAGTGTTGCTTTCCGACGAAAGAAAATTCGTGAGGGTCCACTCGGCGGGTCGGTGTCCGAGAAATACCATCCTGGTTGCACTCGACCGACTCTGCAGGCAGGGGGGATTCGGCCATGGGTTGGGGCTGTTTTCAATCGTCCGGTGTCGGTCCGTTGAATCACGTGGGGGGGTCGACTGAATGCTCGTGACTATGCTAAGATCGTCTCGGACATTGTCCAACCGTATACGTGTGACCACATGCCCCTGACGGTCATCTATCAGCAGGACAACGCCCCCATCCACACAGCTAGGAGTGTCAAGGCCTTGATGGCACAGTTGCGAATCCCCCTCCTCGACTGTCCGGCTCAAAGCCCGGATCTCAATCCCATCGAAACATTTGGCACTCCATTAACCTCAGAGTTAGAGCCAAAAAACCGACAAATAAAACCGATTTGAAACGGAAAATCGAGGAATCCTGGTCGGAGTTCAGTAGTGACAATTGTCAGCGTTTGGTAGCCAGCATGCCTCGTCGTTGTGAACAAGTTATCAAGAAGTTCGGATATTCTACTCATTATCGATAGATCTGATCACTTCCTGCGTGATTGGAATTGGATCTGAATTGATCAGATAGCTGTCTAGATTTTATGCACACTTTTGCACACCGCTGTACAGCCTTTGCTCTTTGAGTAAACTGACCAGGATCTCCTCACAGTCTGACCATTTTGCAATCTTTTTTCAAAGTATTTGTTTGAGAAACTTCTGCTTTGTTCCCTGTAAACCGTGCTGGATTCGATATATACGAGGGAAGGCTGAAAAGTCCACAGGCTGACCATACATAGCCTCCCCGTGCGGTCCACGCACTTCTTCCATCGGTGTTGCGCCGCTTGGATTTCCGTGGTATACTCGTCCTTTCGTGGACCCATTTCTATTCCTCTTGGTATCTTGACCTCCATTAAAAAAGGGGAAAAAATGTTCATTATCCGCAGCAGGACAGAGCTCGATTATGTTGTAGTTTATATCGGCGCTCAACTCGCATTTGATTTTACGAACGTAAACTACGACATTACCAAAATTACTATTGAATGGAGAAAATATTGTAGAAGAGAAGCAATAGTTATATAAAAACCCAATAGATGGCGCTGGGGAGGACCGAAGACGCCATGAGGAAAATGACTCGGGTAAACCGTTGTAAAGGCATTACCCCCGACATGACCCACGTGAATACTTATGTTGAACTGTCTACTAGAAATACAGTAAATGAGAAATCAGCCAGGTCTGCCACTTCCAAAAAAACTCAACTGAATAAGCAAAATATAAAGATTTTACGCTCAGCAAATATGGGAACTGAAGCCAGCAGGAACATACACATAAAAATACCATCCGCCCTAGCTACGGACCAGGCTTATAAGCTCACCATGGCCTATACATCTTTAACACTAGCAAGGATATACCCGAAAACGTACCAAAAATGAAGAAAAAGGAAACTTGGAGGAACGAAAATCACACCACCCAACATCACCGCGCGGAAAAACGTATTGGTTCATCCTCTAATAGAGAGTTAGAAGGTCGCCAGAGGGCGCTCGGCTCGTTCAGCTAGAGAGGTGAAAATCTGGTTTTTTGGTGTTAAAATGCACAAGCGAGACGACTGCAGCCTGAAGTGAGAATTCTGATGTCTTTTTATGGTTGCGATTGATTGTAGCCTAAGGGCTGAGCTACAGAACTTCTAAGCCGGGCACCAACAAAGGATTCGAGGATCCAGCGGCCAAAATGTAGGCTATGAATAGATTCTGCCGAGCTCAGCGAGCCCATAGAGCCCCCATGAAAATTTTGAAATTTGACCAATTACAGGGACATTTTGAGACCACATGAAATGGGTATTAGAGCATATTCTAAGGTCGATATCAAGTACTTCAACCCACTGGCTTATGATTATATCACTAAAATGGCCTTATTTTAATAACAAACATTTAAAAAAAAACCCATCGATTTTACTGAAAAATTCACTCATTAAAAAAAAGTTGCTTCAGGGGCCCTGAAGCTTAAGCTTCATTAGTTTCATAGTAGATCCGCCACTGACTGCAGCTGAGTGGGTGAATTTTTCGGATGTTTGCGTAATTATCACTTATGTCCCATGAGATATCTCCACATTTAGTCTATTCCGGGTGGCCCCACTAAAGGAAAGACGTCGTAACTCCTCAGTTCGTTTTAAATTGAAGACGGCCATCTCTCTGTTGTACAAGACCCGTTCTCCTTCAGGTTGGCCCAATCTGATGGCGCCTGAAATATGAGCTAAATATGCCTGCGTATTATTATGGGAATTGTAAAATTTGGGTGCGTATTATATACGATAGCGTATAATGCACGGCGTTTTATGGTAAACTAAATATGCATTGAAGTCTAAAAGAAATGTGCGGTTATTGTGCAATAAAATACAAACAAAGTTTTATAATTAAAAATATATTAAAGATTATTTAATCGATAAATTTGCTTAGAGAAAGTAGAGTGGTATTCCGGGTGGACAGGGACCCTACTTTACCAGACAGTTATAGTATTTTCTATTATATTATCACCCACCCCGCAGCCGACCGACCTGGCTAGGATTAGACCGCCTGCTGGCAGTTGTTCATTAAATATGGAAGTTCCTATGCTGTCTTTACGGAGAACAGTCTCTCCGATTTCAGCAGAGACTGCGCATTATCCAAAGAAAAAACTAGCTGCCTAATTAATGTTGGAAAGAAACAAGGCTACGGTGGTTCGTAGCAAGTGCGCACAGCCGTGAACCGTAAACCTGCAAAAATATATACGATTATATGAATTTTCAAAAAAAGTCTAGGAAGTGTGATGTAGGTTTTCCGTAAAATTTGTTGTCTTTTATTAAGAAGAAAAGACGTTTGCGTGAAGATGGAAGAACATAGGGAGTTGTCCAAGATATTGAAGATTTGCATGATGTTTATTTCCCTTGTATATGTGTTTTCAACACGTGTACTTTGTCGTTTATCTCTTCTCGGTAAGCATTCTTCGTTATTTTTTGGTTTATGTGAAGTTACACGGATCAAGCTGAAAAGATGGATATCTTCGTCGCCGTACGCTCCTTCAAGGATGGGAATTGTGATCCCTCTTTCTGGTCACGAGTGCACGTTCCCCCTACCATAGCCCTTTCTCCAGCACTCTACTGATGAGGGCTTACATCCCTTCGTAACACTTTACAGTACCGCATCCTCTTGATAGCCATCACGGAACAACAACATTTTAATTGTTTACTTCCAAGAAAATAGCCAAACAGGTCGCCGTGTGAGCGGGCGCCAGACCAACGGTTATGTCGCAATACGCAAAGTTCTCTGCCCGCGTGCATTCTGTAATTGTTGCAAGTTCTTGGTTTCCTTGTCGTCGCGTAGTAGAGGAAGGAAGGACCTCTCTTCCACGGCTTTTGGTTCTGTGTGAAAGACTACATACGTGCTACTTATGCGATGGTGTTCAATCAATTGGCTGCCTAATTGAACGGTTATGTAATTCATCCACACAGTCAAAGCTTGCAGCTAAATATGTAAATAATCCCGTCCTTATTTTATTACACCTGTATATTCAATTGACCCTGCAAAAGACAGAGAAGATGAGAGAGAATGCTGATAAGACTTGTTGCTGCGTGAGATTGAGAACAGACGGAATGTACCAGCGACTTTAAGATAAAGTCTAGAACTGTATGGCTAATGCTAAGGGCGCTCGACCTCGTCCATTAATTTCGCAGTGTTGATTTATCATGCAATCATTTCCAAATCAGAGACTTATTTCCCGAATCTCAGCGAAGCAGGGCTTCTATTTTTCCAAAGTTTACTAACTATTCGAATTTTGCACGACATAAGCGCTTTTTCTACACGGTTAAATATAACCGATTACTAATATTAGGATGAACAGTTGTACGTTAAGGAAATACAACAGGTAGAGAGACGACTCGGGGGTATTAACTGCTGGCGTTGTGTTTATAGCGCAACGTGCCATCACTTTGGGCTGAAGGAATCAGGGTTCACTCTAAAGAACCCGTCTTCTGGGGCTTTGCTTTTGACAGGAGCATTTCTCCCATGCATCATCTGAGACAAATAATTCTTCCCGCTCTCGCCAATTTATCGAATTATATTTCGTTCAGGAAACTTCGAAATTCAAAATTGACCGAAACATGTGAGCATCATCCCCACCCGTCATTGCGGAGAGATGGGTTTCGTTTCCATCTTTTGTTTGAGAATTTCCACAGGCGGAGAGAAGCCGTTTGCTGCCCTCTATTTTATTGTCAGTGCATCACGTGAGAAATTATTGAAAAATCTCTTCCCCAGCCTCGAAGGTAGAAAACTCTAGTGAAGCGTTAATGATACCTGGTAAAACGAAAGAATTACTGCACGATTAGTCCTGCGGCAGCGCTGGTGATGTTCAAGGAAGGCAGTCAGATGAGCAGCTTTCCTACCGAGGATAAAGTTAAAAGCTTCATCAGTTCGTTGAAGCAGAAGCGCAGCAGTAAGTCGGAACTGATCACGTGTGCTGCCTGCTTCCCGTGGTGTACTGTATCTGCTACTTTAGCATACATTTGTACTGCGTAGTACTGAGAACTCAAATGCCTTTAAACTTTTCATTTTTTATTTCAATTTTCGTTCCAAAAGACGCTTTGAAATCTGTGTGATACGATACATTCGGATATCGCCATTTCAGGTGCTTCCGCAATGACGACCTGGGGAATGTCAACAACCCCATAGTACCTGGCTAAATTTGTTATTAGTAACTCAGGTATTGAAATAAAACCATAGATAGCATCATTTTACTATGAAAGGTGTGTAATGCAATTCCGCTTCTTTCACTTGTCGAACCGTTCCGTGATATGAGTGATTATGGTTATTATGAATGACGAAGGTTTTTGTATTTTAAATTTAGATTTTATATTTGGAGGGAGAAGAGAAACAGATTCTTATTCGCTGTTCTCTTTTAAATTTAAAGACGACAACAGTTGGGCGTATTCTTCAGCACAATAAGTATTCGCCATGGCAGAAGTCCTCTTAACTACAAGACACACAGAGAGAGAGAGAGTGATGATGGGGAGAGAGAGAGAGAGAGTGATGATGGGGAGAGAGAGAGAGAGAGAGAGAGAGAGAGAGAGAGAGAGAGAGAGAGAGAGAGGAGAGAGAGAGAGAGAGAGAGAGAGAGATGATGATGATGAGAGAGAAAAGAGAGAAAGAGAGAGAGAGAGAGAGAGATGATGATGATGGAGAGAGAGAGAGAGAGAGAGAGAGAGAGATGATGATGATGGAGAGAGAAAGAGAGAGAAAGAGAGAGAGATGATGATGATGGAGAGAGAAAGAGAGAGAGAGAGATGATGATGATGGAGAGAGAGAGAGAGAGAGAGAGAGAGCGAGTGTGTGACAGGTAAACTACGGAAACGATCAGTTACTTTAAACAAGTGATACTGGTAAGAAGAGGGAGGAGTCGCGTTAATGGTCAGTAACACCATCGATTGTTGATGCTGCGAGACCGACCCTGATTCGGCGGGGCTAGCCGATGTTCTTCCTCTTCCTGTTTTCCAATAACGCAGTATGAAAGTCTCTTTCCGCCATCGAGTTATAGTTAACAAGGATGAACCTGCAAGTGATGCTACGTTGGGGGGGGGGCGGGCGACTTAAGTGACAGTTGACGACTAAATACGTGCTGACTCAAGCACGTATGTCCCCTCTCATTGTTCGGTTAACAGGGAGAAACCAATTTTCTAAAAAAAAAAAAAGAAAAAGAAAAATACGTATTCGATCTCAAATATCCAAGTTACCTGTGTTCCGCTGTTGCTTTCCGGTGGCGACGACAGCGAGCTGGCTAGCTATCACATTTACGGAGAACGCGATGGCTCACAAAGCGCTTCCGAGTTACGTAGTCGAGGCATCCTGTTCTCTGCGTGACATATTTACTGCCGGCTATCTTATAATACCCTCTGTAACCTAAGAAACAATTACGTAGAAGAATTCATCCCATTGTTAAAAACAGAAACAAACCAATTCGTGCATCTCGCACTGACCTCGAAACTTAATCCGTGGTCTTTTTAATCATCCTGAACATAATAACAAAATCCGTTTTCAAATCATGATCGCAGCTAGACATTAACCCCCCCCGACCGACTCTAAAGATCTGGATGTTACTAATTCTGCGGTGTCAGGGTCTTTAATTTTTTTGCGAAAATCGTGTATTTGCGTTGGATTTCAAATTGTCGCATTTTAATATTTTGGTAATTTTAAAACTAAGTGGAAAACCTCAAAGCACTAGTAGTTCGATACGTAACTAACCTAAAGTTATTATGAAAATGTATCAGGTTTAATAGGACTGCCGGGTAAAGCGCTTTAATGTGGAACAAATACATTGGTAAAAGTCGTGATGTCAATATCTATCTCCGCTTCCGCAGCACGAAAACTGTTGTCAAATAAATGCTCGATTAGGCTGCTAAACTTGTAGAACACCGAGGTTTGTTTGGATAACCATACCTTCAGAACTTGCTTGGGAATTTTTGTACGGCGATTGCTAGCCTTAATATCAGCTTTCTGGCTTGGCGGAAACTGGGTTCCTACAACAGATGTCTGCGTGCATTCCTCGATAGTGGTAGTTTTCTAACCGACTCACTGATGCAGATCCTAGATCAAATCTGGAAACTCTGTAGTAGTCCGGCGCCTTAAGGATTTTCTCATTTTGTGGACAAAATACTTTTACATAGTTACCTTTAAAGGCCCGGTGTTTATTGTCAGCGCTGGGAAATATAATTTTTTCACAGTAGTTTTCTTGCTGATGATGAGGTTTTTCTTTTTAGCATTTTCTTGTGTTCATATCTATCCAGGACTTTTGCCATTTTCAGTTTATTTCCTTCTTGACCTCACATATCTCCCGAAAAACCCGTTTGCTGATCACTCCTACAAGTGAATACCATGCACTTTTCGTCATACTTTCCCCCAGATCCATCTGGTGAACAAATAAGATCCCTTTTTATCTTTATCACACTATAAAGCTTCATCCCTAAACTTTGGGGACTTATTTTCTTACATGAGATTTTGCATTCGTTTTCTTGACGTAACGACAAAAGTTCCATCCGACTTCCATTATCAGGCAGTCAGAGATTAATAATGCGTTCAGTCCCTTGGCGACCTGTGAAGCCGGCATTTTTTCCCTTTCTGTCTTGATTTATCGTTTTCCTTACCGTTCTTTTACACGTCTTGCACAGCCCATTGCAATGATACCGCGGCCTGTACATTTGAGTAATCGAAATGTTGCAGTAACTTTTTCTCTCCAAAAATTCCTTGTTTTTTTCAGATCTATCACACGCTTCGTCTATCAGATCTGTGCTATTCTGTCTTCACGATGGAAAGTAAATAAGCCAAAGTCAGATAGATAACTTCCTTGTGTAAGAGATATGAAAGAAATTATTTACATGCATTCAGCGTACATGTGGTGTGTCTTTTCTATTCGTCATATTCAATTTTAAACACCAAAATCTAGCTGAAAACTTGAATACTTTTTATGCTGCATGGTTCTTCCAGTGAGGGTGATAGATTGTCTGGTCTTCTCGGATCTTACCAGGTTACAAACCTAAACGTGTGGTTGCTGTGTCTGGTTCTAATGGATAAACAGCCATCTTAGGTTAAAAGATGCGGCCATTATTGTCAGTTTGTTGAATAAAATAAATAATTAGCACACTAAAGGGGATATTCACAAAACTGCTTTTCTCATTGTATTTCCTACACAGGAAAACATCGGGTGACTTACACTTTATAGGCAGGTAACCGCATTCTGCAAGTGGCCCTGTCAAGGTAGATTACTAAAGGTGGATTAACTTTTTTTTTTTGAAAATGATTATTTGTCAGTTAGTTTCTACTGGTCAGTAATAAGTAGAGATAAACATTGTAGCGAAACTTTGGATTATCTCTCTATTTTTAAAACGGGATTTAAAGGGTGTCACGTCAGACGGACAGATACCAGAATTTTACATCGCCAAACTCTCAATACTTCAAACGGGTTATCTACCCTAAATCGCATTTGCCGGCTATCGATAGTTTTTGCATGAAAAATACAGCACAGAGATGATATACAGCTTTATTATACTTGATATTCTTTTGGGGGGGTTGTAATAAACCGTTTGCCATATTGTCTTTATTATTACGTTCATTTTCCTGTTTGTTTGCGGCTCTCTTTTGTATCGATGTTTCTCGGCAAAGAATCTAATCTTCGTCTGTCTGGGGACATTTTGATCGTCTTCCCCTTGGATTCAGGCCGGGTCTTGGTAACCAGCGGACTTAGTATTTTGCGAGCCGACTGCTTCAACTCGGTATAACGTACAGCGAACGATATCGATTTTACTATCACAAAATCTATCGCACGGTTATGAGAGCATCTGGCACCTTTCCAGTGTAGCGTATAACACCGAGTGAATCGGGATACAGCGAGGAGAGGTTTGTTTCCTAATATATCCAACGAACTATCTGGTGTACTCGGGGACTGTGGCTGTACCAATTAATCTAAGTGCAGGGCGGGCCAGTGAGGTCAGATGACATTTCCCCCAACCTGTTAACCAGTAAGAGACAAACTAATGCCAATATTTTACTGTAGGTAAAATATTAAAGATAACCTATCTCTTTCTCCCATAAAAGATTAATCGATAAATAAACGTTAGAAGAAGAAACAACAAAAAACAGCCAAATGATCATTTATCTTTTTGTTTTGTTTCTCGATGTTTCACGAAAATAACTGTAAATTGTGTATACTAGATCGGGCTAAAACTCCTGCAGATGGTTTTCGCAATTCGCGGTAGGGGATTTCTGAAAGGAAACGTGGCATCACTTTCATGTACTGATAGCACATCCCAACACCGCTAAAAGATTCCAGCAGGTGGACAGGGTTTTTTTAAATGCCCCCTTAATCTTCCCAGTAGAACTCGTCCACGGGATCGAGACAGCAATAAGCTAAGAGCGATTAAATCGAGAATAAGCAGAAATTTTTTGAGCTTTTTCCAGACAGGCCACTGAACGCTTTCACGAATTGGTGCCTAGACGGTCCAGCTGCTGTAAGGTACTGCGCCTGTCTTCGATCAGGACCACTTTCGGCTGATGGAGAGACCGAGAAGATTTGGCGCCCAAGGATGCTCAAAACGTTTGATCGGAGTTAGGCCCGGAGACTGCGCAGGCCGCGCGTTGTCATCCATGAAGATGAAGCTGGGACTTTGCCGCAGGGACAGCTACAGGCGTAATGATTGGCACCGCTCCCAAAGATGACGAGACTGAACACCAGCCCGCACCATCAGGCTGCTTCACAAAACCGACGGTGCTGGGATGAGGACATGGCACGTTTTGGTTTCCTCCTCTTTGTTATGCGGGTATCTCTTCAACCAGAATGTGAACGTGTTTGAGCGACGTTCCGGACGAGCGCTGCCAGCTTGGAAACGACCTCTGCTTGTCCATTTCATGCCATGCACAGTTTTGCACTAACCGCTGATTTTTAGTCTAAAGTATCTTAAGACGACTGTTGACTTCCATCAGTAACCCGAGGTAAGCTGGACGTCAGATTAGAGATAACTGTTAATTCATTTTAAGTATATCTCTAATCTGCATTGACCACGAAAACAGCTTACCATGCGCGACATCACAAGGTTTTAAACCCCATCCCCTTAACCCTTTCTCTAGCGGTTTATAGACAATCGTTAAAGAGCGCAAAAATTTTGTTTACTCTAAATGTTCGACTTTTCTTCTTTCTTCAAAATTGTGCTAAACTTTTAAAGTTTATTTCGCTTTTGCTCTTAGATGAAGCGTTTGTTTCAGTGTATAACGATAATTAGTTAAATATAAGCAGTGTAATCCGGTGGTTCGAAATGTGACGTTTATAATCCATCGCAACTTGGAAAGAAACAGGATAAAAATCATCACAAAGAAAATAATTCGATGAAAGTTCGCACTTTAAGTTTATGAAAGAAAGCAAAAAACCATCTGCGCAAAGTTAAGGCTGGAGTTATGGTATATACCCTCTGACTTTTCTAAACAGATTTCTTCATGGCTCTTCTTTTCTTGACTCCAATCGGACGAAACCAAGCCTTGGGGGATCTCGTCACGAAATCGGGTGCTGCTAGCGCCATCTGTGTTCGACTAGCTCACAGAGTGCATGCATCGCCTTTTCATATCAGTCTTTGGTGGTCGGTTTGAATGGAGTTCTGGAAATGCTACTTGAAAACTGCGGCACAGTTCGGTGAAACAGTACGATGTTTCTCTCTTCTCGGCCCTTTCTTTTGTCTCCCACCGCCAATTCCGGCCGCACAGAGTCGTATCGAGAAGGGCTGGCCACCCCTAATAGTTGGATCTATAAGTCGCTCCCCGCTCAGTCTGACTGTATTTCAACAACACGATGCCGTGGAAAGGATATATCATATGTATGAAACAGAAAGGAATGAAGCATTACGCGAAAAGCCAGTTTTAACCTAAAAAACAAACAAACTAAGTGTATGTAAATATTCACAATTCAACTTTATTTATACTTTACCTCTTGCATCCTACGCGTAAATTACAAGTAGGTTTTGCAAATATACGGGACGGATACAATCTCTGCTTGTTTTTCATTGCGTGTCTTAAAGATACAATCAAAAAGACCACCATTGCATGACCTTTGCCCTCTTTCGTACACGGCGCCACCTAGTTTCGGGGCGCTGTTAACCCTTTCCTTAGTAACTCCCATTGGCATATTCAAATCCAGGGATGACGCGGCTAATTCCTACAGAAGTCATTTCGGACCGGAATTTCGAAAAAGTTTGAACGTTGGGACTGATGTAGATGACCGTGAAAAGTAAAAGTGTTTAAAATAATTGATGAGATGCATCACGTGGACTCTTGAGTTTTAATAAAGCATAAGGAGCGCGCTGTTGGCGGCGGGTGGGGAGGAAGGGAGAGTGGACGTCTCTTAGGTCAGGGGAGATAATTTCATTTTAAGACATCATCGTCGAATTACAGCGGTGTGCAAAAGTCTTGCATAAAAATAATTTTTCCTGTAAATTAGCTCGCATTCTGTCGAAAGCAGTTGTGATCAAATCTTGTCCATTAAAGTATTTCTATATTACTGTTGTGCATCTGTTCCAATAATATCAAGCAAATTGTTTCATTGTAAGAAAAGTTATCATTTTTAGAAAATCATTTGAATCAAATCAACGTGTGCAAAAGTGTTGCATGAAATCTAGACAGCTATCTGATCAATTCAGATCCAATTCCAATCACGCAGAAAGTGATCAGATCTATCGATAATGAGTAGAATATCCGAAATTCTTGATAACTTGTTCACAACGACGAGGCATGCTGGCTACCAAACGCTGACAATTGTCACTACTGAACTCCGACCAGGATTCCTCGATTTTCCGTTTCAAATCGGTTTTTTGGCTCTAACTCTGAGTTAATGGAGTGCCAAATGTTTCGATGGGATTGAGATCCGGGCTTTGAGCCGGACAGTCGAGGAGGGGGATTCGCAACTGTGCCATCAAGGCCTTGACACTCCTAGCTGTGTGGATGGGGGCGTTGTCCTGCTGATAGATGACCGTCAGGGGAATGTGGTCACACGTATACGGTTCGACAATGTCCGAGACGACCGACACCGGACGATTGGAAAAAAACGAGCCCCCCAACCCATGGCCGAATCCCCCCTGCCTGCAGAGTCGGTCGAGTGCAACTAGGATGGTATTTCTCGGACACCGACCCGCCGAGTGGACCCTCACGAATTTTCTTTTGTCGGAAAGCAAACACTCGGACCACTGGGCCGCGTTTAGAAATTAGGCCCCCATCGCCTTTCCAACGCTTCAGGGTGAGATATCGTCGACTGACTGCAACCGATCCGATCCGCAATGACCCACTCAGTTTCACCATCTTCTTTCATGCGAACGATTGTGGCCCGCTGTTCGGGGGTCAAATATCGGGCTCTCGCCATCACTACATTGAACAAAAACGAATCAGAGTAGTGGAAAATGACAGTTTTTCATATTTATATTCTACGATCCTAAACTATTATAGCACAAAACGTATATTCTAATTTTCTGTAGTTTATGCATCACTTTTCCACACGTCGATTTCATGCAAATTATTTTATTGGTATTTAAACTTTGACGGCGCCATTACAAAATGGATCTTGGTGTTATAAATCGTTTAAAGACACCGATACCTTTCAATTAAAACAGAAAACAACATACAATAGTTACTAATGTCTACAAAATAAGAACCCATTTTCTAAGTCCAGTCATTTTTATGCAAGACTTTTGCACGCCGCTGTAGTGTTGCGTCGAGCTGCTATCTGACGAGCGCGAAGATGTAAACAAGAGAGAAGCTAAAGAAACTCGTACACTGTTTCCTTCCATCCCCAGAACACTGGCAGGATTCTATCAGCAGAAAACAGAGATTTAAGAAAAAAATAAATGAACGCATAGACGCGAGAGAGAGAGATGGAGAGAGAGAGAGAGGAGAGAGAGAGAGAGAGAGAGAGAGAGAGAGAGAGATATGGAGAGAGAGAGAGATGGAGAGAGAGATATGAAGAGAGATCGCGAGAGAGAGAGAGATTGAGAGAGAAGATATGGAGCTAGCGCGCTCGCTAGCTAGAGCTAGAGAGCTCGCGAGCTATGGATCGATAGAGAGCGAGAGAGCTCTGTCTATCGCGCTCGCGCTCCCTCGCTACTCTCGCTCTCGCTCTCTCATGCTCTGCTCGAGCTCGGCGGGCTCTCGCTCTCTCTCTCTCTCTCTATCTCTTCGCGGTTGCCTTTGCTTTCTTGCCTCGCTCGGACTCCGTCCCTTTACCCTATCCCATCCCGCCTCCGTCTCCGACACAGAGAAGATGCGCTTCGACGAAGTAAGAGCTAGGATGCAAATCAACAACATAAAACATTTTGCCTAAAATCTGGTAGTGATTATGAAGGAGCTGGACAACAACTCGTTTATTACAATTGCTAAACTGATAGAAAAGGTTGGAGTAAAAAGGGAGAGTTGCATCGAAGAGCTGCCTGGCTGTGACAGCTTACTGCAAATGGTGTTTTGGGGATCGATCAGCAGCTGAAACAAAAGTCAGCGGTTTCTCTCGAACTGACTGGTTCCGGGTGGGGGGTGCGACGAGGCGACTAAGGTCGTAGGATGGATCCAGAAGATATCGACCCGATCGGCGTCGTGGTGGTAATGATCGGCGGCAGAGAAAAGAGACGGTGCTACACAGCAGGCCGTGTTTGGAGAAACGGTGCGCGAGGGGAAACAAGGGGGAGGCAGGAGGGCGACGGCTGCTGTACCGTGACTGGAGCTCTGACGACAGATGGCGGCGAGCTGCGCACCGATCGCGTGACTCGGCGAGTGGAGAAGAAGAATATCGAATAATCTGCTGAAGAATTCGCGGCTCACGCGGCATCGTCGGCGAGCGGCGGGAGACCTGTGTCGCGTTGCCATGGCTTCGCGCGGTCTTCGTTAGTGGAGTGTGGAGGTGACAACGAAAGTCCCTGATAGCTAATCTTTCTGGAACGACAGCCGCGCGTGACGATCGTCCCTGCGGCTTCTCCAAGGTGTGTACGGGCCCGCGCTTTCATAGGAGATGGGGTGGCTATTTCCTGATTACCCCCACCACAGGTGCACCAGGGGAAGTTATTTCGCGTCGGTATTTGCTCTCTCCCCGACAGACATGGCTGCTTCCAACCCAGGGAAAATGGGAAAATCCAGAAAGAAGCTGGGAACGCCAATTTGTCTCCAAGATGGTTGCTAGGCAGCGAGCGACAACAAGCCATCCTTCACATTGTTTACCTTGTATCCCCTAAGAAATATGTTGGAAATTTTTGGTTTCTTCCAGCGAAGCAGAAATTACAAAAGACGCTCCATCCACGCGATATTCCAGCTACCAAAGCGAGACGACGACGGGCTGCTGCTGCTGCTGCTGCGCTGCTGCGCTTGGCGACGTCAGTGAACAACAGAACTAACGGCGAGAACCGGAACCCGTCCCCTCCCTCCTCCTCCCAGAAGATGGCACGAACGTGCAGTCGGGGCTGCTGCGCGTTTTTCCACCTGCGAGAGGACAACGCCAGACTGGTGCTCCTGTTTGTCCTGATGACCGTGTACATGCTGGTCGGGGCGGCCGTGTTCATGGCCCTGGAGGGGCCGAACGAGGCGGTGGAGCGGGAGCGCTACAGCCGCGCCTTACAGGCCTTCTGCGCCAAGTACCCCCGGGTGGAGACCGCCGACCTGAGGTCCCTTCTGCAGCAGCACGCCGACGCCGACTCGGCCGGCTTCATCGAGAGCAAGAGTCCCCGCTGGGATTTCGTGGGGTCGTTTTATTTCGTGGGAACCGTGGTTTCCACCATAGGTAAGTGCACGGCTAGCCTTTTTTTTTTGCTACTAAAGGGCCAGGTGGGTGTGGTCTCCCGATCAGACACGTCAGTCACCCGGGCGCGCACACACACGTGACGGCTGTTCGAACGAAGTGAGCTGTTACACACAAGCAAATTAAAGAGACCACTAAAAACAATCACTTTGATGATGCTAACTGCACATAAAAGGAATATGATACATCAGATGTTAGAACAAAGAAACATCAGAAGAAAGCAATTCAGCGAATTCTGGAAAAATGCAGTCAGTTACGTCAAAAGTATATTTTTGTTTCTTATGTTACTTTTTTGTACTTTAAATAATAATATAATAATAATAATAATAATAATATAATAATAATAATAATAATAATAATAATATAATAATAATAATAATAATAATAATAATCTTATTTAGAACCAAAAATTCGATTTGAGAGTATTTATTATTACTGAGCAAGTATAATGGCTGTTACTTCATTCGAAACAGTACTCAGCTAAACTACTGCCAAGTACTCGAGTAGACGAAGAGTGTAAACATGGCCAAGTTTCCGAGGATAAGAACTCAGAGTTCACGAAGAAACACGGAGAAGAAGAGACGGCCAAAACTAAGAAGGGCTGTAAAGAAATACTATGTAGCTTAGAGCCTGGATAAGGGCGCTATTACTTTGCTAGTGTGAAAGGTCCTGCGACAGCGAAGACTTGTCGGAAGAGAAGCACTGATGATGGTATTGTGAACATGGGAACAATGAGCTGGAAATCGAAAGAATTGGGGCGTTAAAGGCCGGACGAAATGAATCAGAATTAAAATTGTTAAGATGAAATAAAAGAAGTGAAGGGCGATCTAATCAGCGATTAAGATAGTAAACGATGGCGAGGTGCGATACCGTCTGATAATCTAGGAGCGAACTTAGCAAATTAGTTAGAACTGGTGTGAACAACTCCGCTAGAGGGGGGGCAGAAGCAAGTTCTCAGCCCTGTTGTCTTATCCAATAAATGTGATCAATGCAAACGTGTTATTCTTTAGTTGTAGTTTAAAGAAACTTAAGGATCACTTAACGGTTGTCATGGCATCACAAAGGCTTTATATGAATATCATTCATCATGTTTAGCACTGTATAAATTCTGGAAAAAGCTTTATAATGTTTGAAATCCTTTGCTAACTTTTGGCAATATATACAAGATATATAAAACATCAATTCTTAATATCTTATCAGTTCCGACTGCATTGGGCCTGGTAGAGAAACTTTGCACCAGCTTGGAACTAATGACCATTTTTTAGCATTAGACTAAAGCAAGAAAAGAGAAAATACATTTTACATTAGAAGTATACGTTTTCCGCTACTGGTTTTAAGTAGGTAGTAATGTCATGTTTCTATGAAAACGGCAGACGGTAAATTCGTACAAGCTTGGATTCATCAGGTTGAAAACTTGTCAGTTGTGGGTCGCTGAACACAGATATGGCAAAACAAAAGATTCGATCGTCCCGTGCTGCAATCGGAGTTGTACTTCTCGAGAGATGGTTCTTATAGTTTTGAGTTTGTAGATTTGGTTTGCACTAATTAAAAATCCAGAAAGTGATAATGGAAATGTTAAATTGGTATTATAAACACTTGTAGTATATATTATGGAGTCACTACTATAATGGTATTATAAAGTTGCAGAAGTTCATATCGTATTAATAAAGTAAGAATATGATAACAAAGCTAAACGTTTAAAATCCACATAGTTAAAAAAACATTATTGCCCTTTATGGTTTTCTTTCAATACTACAAATGCTTATGACAAATTATCAAATGTATACAAATACATATATACATATACAGCTGTAGATATTTCGAACAGTCATAATGCTTTTAGCTCTTTTGAAGTGAGAGTAGAAAAGGTAGTCAACAGTATTCATTGATATGACACGCACGATATTGTTCGTGGTTTTATCCACAAGAGAGCTAACGCGTCGAGCATTTCTAAAGTCATTATTCAGAATGTAAATCGATTAAAATTTCTTCAAAATAAATAATTTAGATAAATTATTACAAAAAGTTGAATTAAGTTACGATGAAGTCCGGCTATTAACAGTGATTCTTTAAAAAAAATACAATATTTAAATAGCTGACCACAAAACCGTTCTAGATTTAAATGATATTAATAAAGGGAATGTTATTTTACGATGTTAATTGTATTTAATTTATTCTTAAAAGATTAATTTTTAGCTGCAGGCATAAGGAGAAAGTATATAGAATGAAAATTAGAGTGATATGTGAAAGCGATAGACAGCCACTCTAAAGAAAGATTCGCTACAGGTGCTGCGCTCAATCAACTATAGACACCGCACACACTAGAGCGCTAACGTCTAACTTTTTATGCTAATCTGATGTAAATTCAAGTAGAAAATACAGCGCTAATATTTAAAACGCTAGCGATTTTAACAGAAGAAATCGGCTTAACTAAATTCTTATTGTATTTTTCAGCGAGATTTACCTTTTGTAGAAACAAGAAGGGAAAATTATGTACTCTAGTTGTTTGGACAAAACTGA